>JAVSBS010018058.1:0-17359 GCA_033124195.1 Coracias cyanogaster | reverse complement strand
ATATTATAATTTTCTAACAGATCCTAATTTATGGCTGCAAATCCACATGCAGCGGCATCTCTCTTTCCCATCAGAACGGTGTTTTGTCAGTGTTTTTGCAGGGATAGGGAGATTTGTAGACAGTCTGGCATGTGGTTAAAGACAAATTGCTCTGTTCTGTGCCTGGCTGGCCTCAACCTCTGAAGAGGCAGATGTGTGCAAGACTTGGCTGAAAACAGCTTTCTCTGAGCTGACCTCTGGGGATCCTTAATATGTGTTAGGCATGCCTGCCTCCCCTCAGGCTCTCAGCA
This sequence comes from Coracias cyanogaster, assembly GCA_033124195.1. Lineage (NCBI taxonomy): Eukaryota > Metazoa > Chordata > Aves > Coraciiformes > Coraciidae > Coracias > Coracias cyanogaster. Next base: position 17,069 of record JAVSBS010018058.1, on the reverse strand, counting down.
GGCTTCAACCTAAAAGAGATGGGGAGAAGCATCTAGGCTCTGTTTCCTCCCTTGGACTGAGTGTGTGTGCAAGGAGGGGTGTGTGTGTGTGTACCTGTGCACATCTGCAGAGTGCAGGGTTGAGGACTGCCACAACCACCCATCTCTCAGAGCTGAGGTGCCAGCCCATGGCAGAGGGAGAATGCTGTGCAGGGAGATCAAAGAGGGGAGCTGAAATGAAAAGGTGACTAGCAGTTGGGAAAAATCGTTGAATTCCAGTATGAAGTTTGCTCCTTTCTTTCAAATCTGTGCACCATTTAGGATATGCAGAAGCCATATGTTAAAAGTGTTAAGGTGTGAATGTGGAGCACATGTGTCTGCTTGAGCCTTTAGCCAGGGATGGACTGACCGGAGTGAGGGATAAGCACTCTGGGAGCTCCTGAGAATAAGACATCAGCCAGTTTGTTTCAGTTGCTGTAGAGGACTGTCTGCATACAGGAGCTGGGATTATTTTCTCATATTGATTCAACTCCTAGAGCTAAATACCATCTCCTATAATAAATGGTCCAGTAACTATTAACAATTTTAGAGGCAAAACTTGAATCTTACCAATATCTTTTGTGTAAGATAAGTAGGGTCTGTTACCAATTTATAGGGAAAGTGAATGAAGAAATCTCTGAATGATTGTTCCCCTGGCCTCAATATATCTTCTGGGAAGAACTTTCTAAAGCCAAGAACTAAGGCTGCAGAAGAAGAGACATTAACCAGCCTAGTGATTTATTTATCTTTCAGGAGACATTGCTGCTTCATTTTTTTTATTTTTTTTTTTTACGCTACAGACCTTTTATTTTAGTAGGATTATTAAGCATTGACACTTAAGCAGACTCAATCAATATTACATTTCCAATTCAGGATAATAAAAACACACACAGTAGAAAGGAAATAAAGCTGGTGATACCTTACAGTTCCCAAGTCATGACCAGAAAGTATTACTGTGCTGGAGAGCTGCTGTGTGTTGCTGCCTTCTGTTCACAATGCTAGGAGAAGTTTCAAGGAGAGTTGGGGGTTTGGTACAGTTGTAGCACATTTTCACTCAAAGAATTTGGGGCACTTCATGGGGAGACAAAGAAGAAATATGTCCCTTCAGGATGGAGAGACACTGGCTTCATTTGCTACAGGTCATTACAGAAAACCAGCAATGACAAACTGTGTGTGGCTGTGAGTAGCACGGTGCTCTTTTCATTTTTTCCTTCTTGTTTAATGAAAACAAGCAGCAATAGGTTTATCAAATGCCAGCACCATGAGCCAAGACACACAGTGCCTGATGGCAATAGTGCTCCTTGGTTTTCTTTGGTTTTTCCTCTTATGCAGAGGATATTGTGCAGTGGTGCAAATGGCTCTGTGCTGCCTCTTAGGCTGGAGCGCAGTGAGAGTGCTGGAGTGCTACCTCTGCCCCCTGGCCACTAGGTCTGGTGCCAGCATCACCTCATCCTGCCTGATGCTGCACTGTGAAAAGTGCCCCCAGCCCCATTTAACCTGCCTGCCCCTGGGAGGGAGGAAATTTGGCTCAAAACCTTAGGCTCCTGCCTAACCAAGCTGAGCCACTTTCTAATAGCTTCAGTCTTGGCACCCCAGAAAAGATTTATGATAAGCCCACCCTTTAACGTTTGGTTTCACTTGCCCTTTTGAGCTAAGGTCAAGATCAGAGAGTAGGTAAATAGGCTTTTCCAACTTGCAGACACCCAGCTGCCCTGCCCTTCAACTCCACCTCTGCAGCTAAACAGCAGTTTATCAAATCATGTATTCTTTCTGTACCTCTTTTTAAAAAACAAAACAAAAATTGAGGAAAATGTCTACATTTAAGGTAAAACACCATAACTGTTCCTCAGTGCCATATATACCATGCAGGCTGTACAAACCTGTGTTATGGTGTTTTCTGAATCAAGTGCATCTGGAATGCAGGAGGGCTTTCTTCACAATTTCTGGAAAAAAAAAAAATTCCCAAGGTTGCTTTAACTTTGAGAGACAAGAGTTTATTGCTCCAATGGTCAATTACTATCCCTGCTAGAAATGTCTTGTTGTTGTTGTTGTTGTAGAGGATTCTGCTAGATGAAACAGCCACTAGGCATTGGAAATCTTTCCCTGTGCAAATACTAAAGGATGTGAGTGGGTCATCTTTTGGTCTTTAGTTGGCAAAGTTATTTGTACTGAGCTTTGCTGGTTTTCTGTTGTAAGGAAGTTAGTTTTTTCTAATCACCAACTGTTCTTGTACCTCTTTTCCTGAAATCTTGTCCACTTTAACTTTGTGGGGCATCAGAGCTGGCAGCGCTTGTGAAGTCTTGTCAGTGCTGTGTGTAGGTGGCAATGTTCCTGCTTTTCAATGTTCCCCATCTAAGTGGGAGAAACAGCCTGGTCAGCCAGTCAGTTTCTGCTCCAGGAACTTCTGTTGTTGAAAGTAAAGAAGCATGCTGTGATCCAAACTCATAGACAAGAGCTGAGAACAGGTCTTATTGCTTGACCTTGCTGTATTTGAGCCAGGAGAAATTAAACAATCTTGGTCCTTTTAAACTTAAGTAAGTTCATGGAGATGCATGAAGAACTTGCTGAAAATAAAGTAAAAGCAATAGGAAAAAAATTAATTTTTTTTTTTTTTTTTTAGTTTCTGAAAGAACACAGAAATAGTAAGAAGGATGTACCACTATCACCATTCAGCCTCCAAGGAGAGGAACAGGTTGGCTCCAGTGTCTCTAACCCAATCCCTGTGATGTGGATTCCCAGCACAGTGCTGGAGGAGCTCCTATGTGCAGAGCTGTGCCTGGCTCCAGGCTGCTGCTCCCAGATCTTGCACTCGGGCTGCTCCTACAGAGATGCCTGAGAGTGGGCACAAGCTCTAGGTTTTGGGATTGAGTTGATAGACTTCCAGATTTTAAGTGTATTTGGAAGAAAACTTGGTGGAGCTAGCTCTGGTGTTTCATAGTCTAATTGTCAGAAAAGTAATAAACTTGAGGTTGTTTTCTTTCCCTTGTAAATTAGATTGTTGCTGTGGAACGGTCTCTCAATTTTCCATTTCTCCAGGGAGATCTATCATGTGTCTCCTACCTGTGACTCTGGTTGTTTTAATATTCTCTCACTTTTTCCACTTAGTATTCCTGTATGGCTGCTTATTATTAGAAAACTATTTGTTCAACTTTTCAGGTGATTATTAAGAACAAATAGTGTAGTGCTGTATTGACTTTGAGTGTCTTTGAAAATGCTCTAACACCCCCTTCCCTAAGACAGTGCTCTACCAGACAAGAAACCAAGGAGACAGTGACTGACTACCATGTATGTGAAGAACTCAGATGTTTCCTCACTCACTCAACCCCAGATGTTCTTTTTCCAGGACTCATATTGAAGTCTTCATTATGAAGCAGAGAGAAATACTTTACTGTGGCTGCTGGCTTGGCTGCTTTTCAGGTTCAGAAATAATTTCCTATATTCACAGGTCCTTTTTTTCCTTTTTCATTTAGTATCTCTCTAGAAACTTGCATTATCTTCCTTAACAGTGCAGAAAAATACCCACATGTGCATAATATTTTAGAGATTCTTTGTAGCATATTAATGTCCAAGACTAAAAAATCCTCTTGGTCCTAGTCTCATTTTTAATAGGATAGCAAACTAAGAGGATACATAAGGATTATTCTAATCTCGCCCTGGAGCTCTCTCTAGCCCTACTACCTATCTGGGACCTGTTATTGAACAGCCTTCTCCAGTGCTCTAGAAAAGATGTGCTTATCTTGATTTAACATGTCATGATAGCAAAAGCCTGAGCTGTCATGCTTTAGAAAGAACGGATTAGCTAATTGATTGCAAAAAGAAATATTAGGCCAGAGCTAAACACCCTTGGGGGTGCTGGCCCCTCCTTGCTTTCTTCTTTAGTCCCTTAAGAATATGCTTGTATGCTGGGAGGTGTGTGTATTAAACATAATTAGCTACTTGTCCACCGAAGCACATATGATAGACTGCTTGAGGTGAGCTGCTTCCTCATCTCAGAGCTCTCTGCCAGCAGTCTATTCCATGTGTTTTGGAAGATCATCAAAGTTGGTGAAGGGTCTAAGAGCACAAATCTTTTGATTTGTGCTGTGACTGAGGGAACTGGGGTTGTTTAGCATGGAGAAAAGGGTCTTATTGTTCTTTACCTAAAAGGAGGTTGTAGTGAGGTGGTAGTTGATCTGTTCTCCCAAGTAACAAGAGGAAACGGCCTCAAGTTGCACCAGAGGAGGTTTAGCTTGGATACTAGGAAAAATTTCTTCACTGAAAGGGTTATCAAGCATTGGAACAGGCTGCCCAAGGAAGTGGTGGGGTCACCATTCCTGGAGGTACTTAAAAGCTGTGTAGATGTGGTGCTAAGGAACATGGTTTAGTGGTGGACTTGATGCTCTAAAAGGCCTTTTCCAATCTGAATGATTCTATGATTACATTGTTGTGAAGGTGTACATAGAGCCTCTCTATGTACTCCTCAAACCTTTGAGGGCCCCACACAGGAGAAAGGATTATTCCTGGTGAGTGTCATGTTTGCAGGTCCACCTGCTAGAGTCCTAGCAAGCAGGTGTGAGACATCCTTGGGACACCACAGGCACTCTCCTACCTCTCATAGTAATGAGGGTGTATGAGAGCATGACTTTGACCTCAGGTATTGTTCTAGCCAGTGCACAGTCATACTTCCTTTCCCTCCACCCCTCTTCATGGGTGAGGAAACTGAGGGAGGGCAGGCAGGAAGGATCTGGTTGCAGAGCAAGACTGGCTGAGTCAAGCCAGGACTCAAGTGCAGGTTTTAGCTGTCTGTATAGCTCACTGCATGATATTTCTTTCCCTTTTGCACTGAAAATAGCTACATTTTGCTGTGTCTTGAGTGCATCTTTACACTGTTTCCAGAAGGCATCACAGAATTTCCCAAGCAAAGGAATCACTGACATCAACAGCACAGTAATAGTCACACACAGTTTCTCCTCCTCCTCTCCCCATCTGCCCCCTGCCCCAGGATGAAATTCATAAAATCTTGTATGCTGCATAGAATGCAAACAGGCATTGGGCTTGTTAAAAACATCTTTATTTGAAAGTTCTATATCCACAGATAAAAGGCAGCTGATACATTGCATAGTATACCTTTTTTTAGTATGCTTATTACTCAGCACAACTGAGAAAAGGAATGGTTACTGGCTCTACCTTCCCCCAACAAACAGTGAAGTTAATGGAATAATAAATTAAAGTAGTAGTAGTCCACATTGTGTAAAATAAATGTTAACACATACAAATACGACACAAATGATGACTGATAGTTTCCTTTCACCTCTGGAGTTCGGTGTCTTATTAGAGTGGTTGCATAAGTTGAGTTTTTATTAAAACGTAGTGGTGCTGTGAAACAAAAGCCACACAGGTTTTTAAATTGAACGGGAATGTTTTCAAGAAACCTTGCTAGTGAAAATGAGAGTGCTGTTCTCGTGCCCCTGTGATGACTGGTAACTATCCCTGTTGCTGAGCCCTTGCTGCTGCAATGAGGCAGACTTTACACTTCAACTGTGGCTGATCTTGGTTCTAAGGCACTTACAGAGCCCACCAACTACTTACATTGCAGGCGCTACTTATTCAAGGGCGAAACTTCACATATACATCTGGGAGTGTCCTCATGATCCTATATAAATGCTCATTGACAGAAACTCAGTACCCAGATCCTCTGTGGTGTTAACCCACAAGGAGCTTCTACAGGTCTTAAGGAAACAGCTGTAAAAGATTAATCTTGTCAGTGAGCTTTCTTTTCTGTTTACCTGAACTCATGTGGGTTTCCATGAGTGCTTTCTGGCTGACAGGTGGTCCCAGGCAGCCAGGCTGTGTGGCCAGGGTTTCCCAGGGGAGCTGGTCCCGTGCATGGGCTGGATGTCAGGGTACTACAGGCTGCTGCTCATGCTTGATGTGCTGTCTTGAGCTGGAGACAAATGCCTTGCTCATCTGTCCAGTGGAGTTTCAGAAAGTGCCAAATCTACTATGAGGAGGTAGGTATGGAACAGAGACTGTCCAGAAAAGCTTGGAGAAATAAATTTTGTCAGAGCAGCAGCAAGAGATCTCCATTTGAGACTGGGAATGAAAAGTGAGTAGCAGAGTTCATGCGTGGTGAAGATCCAAGAGTCTTTACTGCAACATGGATGCTGGCCCATATATTACACAATGAGAAAAGTCAACCTTGTTCTGATTTACAAGATTGTCATTCCACCCTGAGAATGTGATGACTATGGAAACCACCTGAGCTCTGCTCCCCTGGTTTGATAACCATATACTCCTGGATGTAATTATCCTGTTGTATGCCTCAGATGCCTGGTACTTTTTTTTTTTCTCTCCCCCCCCCGTATTTATATTGAGGTAGAAGTTTCAACTAGTATTACAACACACAAAGAAAATGAACACAAGCTTATTGGGCTAGTAGTCCAATGACCTTCAAAATTTGCAAAAACCTTCAAACATGGCTATAAAATGAGTAATTGAAGTAGCAGAAAAGAGCAATTATAAAAATGTCAGAAAAATAGTATTAAAAAGTACAGTACTGAGTTGCAAGACATTTTCTTCATCTATTGGCTTGGAAAAAATTGGATTTTTTTTTTTAAATTCTCCCTCTGCAACAAATGACAGCAGCAGATTTTTTTTGTGACATCAGAGATATATTGGTAAGAGGTACACAGTGAATTCCTAAAGGCAATGAACAACAACCTAAATATAGGCCATTTATATTAGTTGGCTTCAGTTGAACATTGCTTTTATACACGTGTATTGCAAAAAAACCTGCATTCCTTCTGAAGTTTATACGGAAGATCAAAGCAATAGTAGTAATACACTTTACAAGGAGACTTAAATGACTTATTGTTCATACAATATTTAAATATAAGGATAGCAAATCACCAACATAGTAATTTTTTGTGCTTTACAACCCTTATAATACTAAAGCAAGTTTATATTAATATCTAAATGAAGCATGTTAAACTACTGCTACAGAGGCTACTGTTAGTTACCTCCACTGAAACCACCACAGAGTAAATGAGGTCCAAATTTAAGTTTAAAGAACTGGGTTAGCTTGCATTTCATCCTATTGATTTGATTACTGGCAGGAATGTGAAAATACATTCAGTGTAAGAAAGCTGTTAAAGCCAAAGGGGGGGGAGGAGGAATAGTTCTTACAGCTATTTTCCAAGAAATACTAGATGTTCCAGCTTTAAAACTACATTTTAAAATCATGGGATAAAAAATCCATGAGTAAGGAAGAGAGATACTGTTTACAAGTCTTCAAGAGAACATTTCACTGACATTAAAGGCAACTTTGCAGACTCACTTGAAATGTATCAATTTGTAATCTACACATTTACAGGAGCTGCTCTGCTCTGAAAGCTGTTTCCCAATCTGTGCCAAAACATGTGAGGCTGTGTAGAATACTACTGATGATAGACCTTCAGGCTCTGTTTCTCCATAATTGATTTAGTTATTAGTTATGCAGGGAGAGAAGAGATCCCTGAGGCTTGGTAAAACAGTATTCAGTTACTAAAAGCAGCCTTTTGTGAATTCATGTCATCCTACCAGCTCTTTCTGCTCATTATTCCTTCAAGTCTTGTTTTCCTGGACACAAGCTGTCACAGAGGAAGTCTCCAGCCTTTTCTTCTCCTGCCTCCCTGGCTGGCTGAAGTTGCACCAGCACGGTCTGGAGTGTCTCCTTCACCACCTGGATCTCCCTCTGCAAAGACTGTGCAAGCTTTATTAAGGAATAAATCTATAGGTGATTGGCAGTCCCTTCTCTCATTCCAAGTTATTAAATAAATTCTTTTTCTGCTGCTCACAGCAGATGGCCATGGCTATCTAATTGTAGCTTCAAATTCTTCCAAATTGTTTGGATTAAATATTAATACATTTCTCACACTTGTGTTAAAAAAAAAAATTCCAGGCAAACTGAAGCTTTTCAAGTAGCATTATTTAGCACTTTAAAAAAGGGAGAGGATGGAGGATACTGTTCCCATGAAGAAATTGTACCATTGAGGCAGCAGTACTAGCTGTGAGGCTCCTGAGGGATAGAGGGTAGATTTTTTTAAAGCCAGAAACAGAGACGGGGGGGGGGGGGGGCGGGTGAGACCTCAGGCGAGGCAACAGGAGTGGTCTGAGACATAAACCAACTGACTGAGCAAGCTCAGCAATGTGGGCAATTAGATAAGTAGCAAAATTAGCTTATAGCAGACAAAATGTTTCTGCTCTACTTACCTCCCAAAGGCTTTAATCTTACCTGAATTATCAGTATAATTATAGCACAGGAAATACAAATATAAAGCTATACGAGGCTGCACAGTGAATGCTTTGAACAAGTTGCAAAGCAAGGAGATTAACAGTAGCAAGGTCATGCTGTCATGTATTAAAAGGAAAAAGGCAACCTGAAAAGCATCTGATAATACAGTAAAAATACTTTAGTTGTGTTCCTGCAAGGCGCCCAGGAAGAAAATGACAGCTAATGGCTCAGACTCTTAAGAGGCCTTCCACATCCTTTTCCCAGCTCCACTATGACAGAGGGAAGGTGTCAGGTGCACCACTGAACAGACTTGCAGATAAAGGCAGGACATGCAAAGAGATAGGGGCAATTGCTGAGACATGCACAAGGTTTTTTTAAGCAGTTGAGCTTCCTAGAAGGTACAGCTTTTTGTTCTGATGCTTAGACTCTCCTGGGAATGAGCACAGTTTGTACTATCAATACATAAACCTTTCTGCTGATAATCTTCTGTCAGGGAGACTATCCATTGTTGAATTAGGTGCAAGGACTGGGTATAGCTCAATGAGAGAACCAACCTTCTCTTCTGTAGCTTACACTACATGGAGCACAAAGCAAGCATGAGACCAGTCAGAGACTGCTGAAGCTCTGAGCCAACAGCCAAGTCTAAGCGAACAAGCCTGAGGCCTCCTGTACAGTATGGCTGAAGGGCAAGGACCCCAAAAGGCTAACCCAAGTGGATCAAGTGAGAAAGAAGTAAGTTCATTTCTAGCAGTAAGTTTTCAAACGATCTCTGAGAGAGCCAGAAACTCAATTGAAGGGAAATGAAACAGGCTGACACTGGAAGAACTCAATTTCAAAAAGAACGCACAGGAAGGATAATGCACAAGGACAGGCTTTATCCTTTACAGAGCTCATCCATTATGAAATGTTGTTTAACTTGACCCCAATGTCAATGCAATGTCAAGAAAAAAAGACACCCTCAGGTTATGTGACTGTAAAAAGTGAGCTGCTACTTTTGAAAAATTGTGACTAGAGAGGACCATGGAAAGCTATACAAATCACCGCTATTTCAGGCAGTCTGTTATGCCTTGGAAAAGCCTTCTGATTTTGACTGATTTTGATTGTTATCAGTTTCTCAAACTTTCATTTTTGTGTGTTTACATACATTTACTATGATGTTTTACTCTTAATATATTCACCAGGAATATTCATGTATACTTCTAATTTCTGGACAGCTCTATTAGTCTCAAAGGGGTTCTGTCTCCGATTACAAGTAGCAGCAGTACACAAAGAACTTCTTATATCCTAGGATCTCAAAGGACAAATTCATTATGCTTTGCATCTTCTCTGAAGTAAGAATCATCATTATCCTCTTATAAATGGTCTTGGGCTGTCCATCCTTCTGCAATTTAATCACAAGGCTCTGCTGAAAACTTAACTGGTTAAACAGAAATTCTTCAGTTTATGAACACCATGAAGCTTCTGAAATTTAATTACTTCTGATGTGCAGTCTTTGACTACATGCTGTTATTTGTAATATCCCAAGCAATTACAAAGCTCTTTTCAGGTAGAGAGAAAAAGCAAAATTGAAACATTTCACCGCCAGTGGATTGGAAATCTTAAGGATGGAGGAAAATGAAGAAGAAAAGGAAAGAAACAAAAATGAAGCAACAAGAACGATGACTGCATAGTCTAACTACAGCAAGTTTAAATAACCTTATAAATAATAACACAACCAGTTACTGTAGTAACTGTTAAATGAGCCTTTATATCTAGGCAAAATATATGGTATCCATATACAGAGGTTATGGCTGGATAAACAGTTTCACCCATTTAAAAAATGCAAAAAACTTAATTGTGCATGGGTCTACATGCAAATGTGTCCTTCACGCTTAAATTCTCTATCCAGGGCTGCAAATATTGAGCCACTATCAGAGGCAGGAGCCAAAACAAGTTTCAAGAAAGAATACTTTCTGGTCCTGCTATCTTCCTGTGAAGAACTGTCAAAAAAACTCTCCTTTGTCTCATAAGCAGCAAATTAAACTACTTGGGAATGGCTTCACACAAACACAATCCATACTCTGCAACAATGCTGCAGCTCTAATGTCTTGGTTGGAGCTTTTCAACCTATTTGACTTCCTCTTTTTGAAAATCGTGAGCATCGTGACACAGTCCATGATTTACAAGGAGATAAAAAGCTGATCTACTTACTGTAGACTTAATTTTTGCAAAAAAATGGGTTCATCAACATTTCTTCTGTTCTCTCAGCACAGATGTTTAGGGAAGAGACAAAAGATAGATTCTACAAACCTCTTGCCTTCCTCGAGGAAAGGTTAGAAACTAAAGAGTATACTGTAAAACAAAAGGCCTTGGAGGGACAGGCAAGGACTACCATAGAGCTGACGTAAGTGCCTATGGGATTTTGGAGAATAACAGCTATTTTGGATAACTGAAGGGGAAATTAAGTCTTGAAGAACAGAAATAATCAGAAAGAGGTTGGTTTTTTTTTTACTTGGTTAAGTGTTCTGCTTGTTTCTAACAGCTGAACATTACAATGGCTGGAGACAGAAGCTCAGCTAGATATCCCACTACATAACTTCACGTGCCTCTTCTACCCCCAGGCACCAGTAAACATGGGAGGCCAGCCAGCCAGAGAGTAGCTCTGTAGAAAAGGACCTTGAGGTCATGGTGGATGGCAAGCTGTACATGAGCCAGCAAGGCATCTTGCAGCAAAGGTGGCCAACAGCCTCCTGGGCTGGATTAAGAAAGGTATTGCCAGCAGGTGAAGGGAGCTGATGCTTCTCTTGTCAGGATTGGTGAAGTCCCATCTGGAGTGCAGAGTCCACTTCAAGGCTCCACAGTACAAGAAAGATATGGACTTACTGGAGCAACTCCAGCACAGGGATGGTTTAATGGACTGGAGCATCTGTCATATGAGGAGATGCTTAGAGAGATGAGATTGTTCAAGCTGGAGAAGAGAAGGCTCAGGGGGATCTTACCAATGTGTATAAATAGCTAAAGGGTAGGAAAGAAGAAGAGGGAGCAAGACTCATCTCACTAGCGTCCACTGACAGAACAAGACCCAACAGGCAAAAATCCCAAAACAGGAAATTGAATCCAAATACAAGAAAACATTTTTTACTGTGAGGGGGGTTAAACACTGGAACATGTTGCACAGAGAGGCTGTGGAATCTCCATCCTTAGAGATATTCAAAACCTGACTGGATATGATCCCGCTCTAGGTGACTGCTTGAGCAGGGGCTTGGACCAGATGATCTCAAGAAGTCACTTCCAACTAAACGATTCTGTGATTGTGCACACTATATGCCAAAGGACCAGCAACAAGGCAAGATAATTCAGTGTTTATTTTAGAATGACTGTCGCAGTCATTCAAAATAATGGGTCAGTTTACCACATCGACTTAGGTTTTGATATTTTAGAAATGCACTCTTGGGAGTGAAGGAAAGACACTGAACAAGTCCTTGCTACTGCTATTATGAAACCTGTGCGGTCTCACAGCAAGAGAGTAAAATGGCCTTTGGAAGTCTATCATTTCTTACAAAATACAGGAGTGTTTGTGGTACTGAAACCAGATTAGAAATTTGCCATTTCTCCCCTCTATTGCTGTCTCTCTCCTTCACATCCATGCATGTGTTTCTAAAAACTAACATAATACCCCTCCTACGTAAAAACCAAAATACACACCCACCCCCCCCCCCCCCAAAAAAAAAAAAAAAAACCTACTAAACAAGACCAACAGAATGACTGCAACATTTTTCAAAATGGGATCACTTCAGTGGTCAGGGTATCAGCTGTCTCCAAATCACTTGTTCCTGCAGAAAATAGAAGGCAAAGAAGCTGTAGCTTATGGGTGGAAATACACTGGCCTATCTCCATCGTGGCACAAATGTTACAAGTGGAACCATGTTCTCTCAATGTGATGCACATGCTGGGAAGGGCTCACCCTCCTGTCATCCAAAATACAAAAAAGCACACACACCATTGCCACCTCTTGCTCTTGTGGGATCACAGAATTTCTTACAGGTTCACCCAGGGTGAGATCTCTCAGTGAAGTTAAATCAGGGCTAAATTCTACATTTCTGTTTCTGTTAAAAACATGTGTTGGTGTAAAGCAAGACTTGTATGAAGCCTATCCTATGATAGAGGTGAAGGGTTAGCAAAGGGACCTGCAGTGCCTAATGAACATTCAAGCACAACATTCTATTTTCAAAATAACTGTTTAAAATCCCCATTTAAGGGTGAGGAATGGAGATTGCTTTTCTAATAATAGTCTAGCCAGGTTTTCTTTCAACAAAAGCATTTTCACCAGGAGGAACTATTACATGCATTCAAATTGTCTATCAAAATGTAACTGCTAATTAAGAACAAAAATGACTGTGAAATTGCAATATAAGCTCCATTTAATTTTACTGGGAATTCCAGGTCTTTACTGTCAGGAAAGTAACACCTCTCATCAGCTCTGTAGAAACCAGAATGAATCACCTCTCGTCCTTCAGTTTTTCCAGTTAATGACGTGGGCTGTTTTCATACACTTACCAACGATTAACCACAATTTAATGTTTTGTGGGTTTATTTAGTTATACGACATAGAATTCAGCAAATACGTCACAGTGCTACAGAGAAGCTCTTCCCCACCCCCATTGTTTGATGCTTTTTATACAGAAGTACAGTTTACTATTAGCTGTGAAAGGCTTCAGCCATAAATGAGAATCTCAAGTGGGTCAGCGGACCCACTCAGGACCAAGAAATATCACTGCATTTCTGCTTTGTTCAGGGCATGCTGGCAATTATGCCAAGCAGCGTGGTTGATTTAAGTGTGCTATGCCATCAAAACATAGAATCAAAAACAATGACATCTGGGATTTTTCTTCTAATACAAACTTAATTATTAATCAAAGCTATGACACACACTAAACATTGGCAAATGGCTCGAGAGCATCAGGACTTTATTTTTCTTAGTGGAGTATTTTTAAAGTCTTTTAATATTCAGATGACAGGACTAATTTACATCTGTGCAGCTCCCAGTTAGAATTGTGATCTAATACAGTTTGTAACATTCACATGTAAGGCAGTTTTTTGGGGGATGAGGGGAAGGGTGACAATAACCAGCAAACAAGAATTTGAAAAATTTATCCTGCTTTTGTTACAATTCCTGATCTTTAAGGTCCTGCTCTCAGAGATTTACAGATTTTTAATGAAGACTGCATAATTGTCCAATATTTGGGATAAGAAACTGTTTTATTTAAAACGAGATAAACTGCCATGCAAGCAATAGATACATCTATTAATTATAAGTTCTTCTTTTGAGGTTAATTATTGGCATCAATCTCAGTGCTAGTACCTGCAATACAGGCAAGTTATCACTGAGTTTTTATTAAAAAAAAAACAAACACCAAACAGTCTAGAGGTCTGTAGCACTGTGGTAGCCAGATTTTTCATTTCTTTTTGAAGTATAGCACAGCGATTACATGTACCAGATGGTAACATTTTACGCACATTGATCTGGACTATCTCTAAATTGCAACTGAATGTTAATGAGGAGTAGCTGAATTGCCAAACTGCTTCTCTGTATGTCCCTATTTTTTAAACATGGTTTCTTACTTTATGACTGATGGTCTTGCTAGGATCAGGGTATCAGACAGTGTGCACTTCTCTGTTTAGATAAAGTGAGCTGAATTTTTACTGATAGAGGAGATCAGACCTATATGAGACACCTGTGTCTTAGAATGAGACTAATCTACAACTCTCTTCAAACTTTCAATGATTAGATTATATTTTTTCAATTAACTCTGACTGTTTCAACAGCTACAAAGAAATATGCACACTCCATAGAAATTAGAACTACTATTGTACATACTTGTAGTGTCTTTCTTTCAGGAATCAAAAAAGCAGTTTTGCAGCATATTTCACCTTATCCAGTAAACTGTAACTATGATCAGACCTGACTGTTTGGTTTGAATATGAACTTAAGCCCACCGCAAAGAACCCATAACTCCAAAACTCAGTGTTATTTTATTAGGGTAATAAGGAAAGTTCATCTGAGAGCACATACGTGTAAGAGAGGACGGAATTAGATGCTGTGCACACACACAAGACACACACATCCATATCGCTCTGAAAAGAATGCTCACAAATGGCATTGGGGAAACACAATTGCAACTGAGAATGCATGCTGTAAATATAATTAAAAGAATATTGCAAAATGGCCTGTGGTAAATGCAAGAAAATAATCTTTCTGTACATTGAAACACTTAGAAAAGAAAGTTTATCATTCTGATACATTCAAAGAAACCACATTTCTAGAATAGGAATTTTGCAATGAACTGGCAGTAGATCCCTAGCTAACTAAAACAGTGGTATTTCCACACACTTCACTCTCTCCTGCAGGACTACTCATCTCAGTTTACAAGGAACTGAATTCTTCCTAGCACCATCATCATCACAACTCATATTCAGGTGTCTCTAAGGACTCCTCTGCTAATCTCTCCAATCTGAATTTATTCATCTTTCTTCATTATCACATTGACTGCTACCTCTTCTCCACAAAAACCTAACCAGCTAAGCACTCTGTCTTCTTTAGCCTCTCTGATTCTTTTCTCTTTTCCCTTTCTCAGATGAACAAAATCTCTTTTATGGTAAGTTTTTATATGAAAGTTACAAATGAAACAATACTCTGTGCTCTTAAATTTTGAAAAATGTCAACAGATGTAGGCTCAATGAATGCCTCATAAAGGTTAAGCAATCTTCAATCAGACACTGAATGACAGATGAAGCACAGAAAGAGATAAGGGTACTTTATAAGACAACATCTCATCTGGTTACTTGCACTGGAGTGTCAGAGGCAGATTAAATTGCATAGGATGCCACATGATGCATCTGCTGCCCGTTTTTTTGAAAGGAAAAAATCCCCAAACTACGTGTGACAATATATACAGTTTGAGTCAATGATGTTGAAATTAATTTAGCTAAATCACATTGGGAAATGCAGGTGCATGGATGCTTGTATCCATGCAGCTTTTGATGTGCTAGGTATTTACTTACATGAGCATTTCAAACAAAAGGATTTTAACAGTAAAGGCTTTTCAGTGCCTAATCTCAATTTACAAATAACTAACTTCTGTTCAAATCAATTAATGCTGGATCAGACCACAGTGAAAATGCACCGTAGGAATACCTGCTACAATAAAAATGCCCAATTCAGCAAGAGAATTAATTCTCCCCTTCTTAATGTATTTAACCTACATTAAGACCTAGTATTCCACATCAAAATGAAAGTCAAGTATTTCACACACATACTTACATAGATTGATGCATATCTATAGCTATATCAAAAAGGATATGAATAACTCCTTCATCAACTCTGCAGGCCGAAGTTTGCAATTGATCTTCCAGATGCACCAATTTCTCACTTATCGCTTCACATTTTTCTTCCAACTCTGCAGAAAATATGAAGAACTCCTACAGGAAGTTGAAAAAGAAAAGAAAGCAGGTTTGCTGCTGACTGCAGTTTCCTACATCAAATTTACATCAAAATAAGGGAAAAATAAAATATCAGTAAGGGGATATGATATTTTGCAGTGCTAAGACATTGCCTGACAGCAAATTCCCATTAGAGAGACAATAAAGTTGTTACTATATAACAAATTAGTGATTAATATGAAATGGAATGAGCTTATGGTTTCAGTCTATTTTCCAGCAGAAGAAAGTCATGATCTCACTTTCAACTGAGGATTAAAGGGGTGTGAAGACTCAACTGCTCTCCCTCTTTCCTGGTGTCTCACCACAGCAGGGGAGGGAAGTCTCATGCTGACTAGATCACTTAGGTTCCTGAATTTCAAGTTGTTCATGTAAATATGATTTACACTTTTAGGCCATTTAAATATTTCAAGCAGCATCACTTTTGGTATCTCTTATAAACACAGAATGTACTTAGTTTTTTGAGAAAAAAATTGGCTAGAATATTTAGGGACTTCACTCAACAGATCACAGAAAATGCATCAAAGTCTTAGAGATTACAGGATGAAACTACACTTTTTCACTGTGTTATCATGAAACAAGACCAAATTTTCAAAACTAATGCTTTTCTAATTAAAACTTATAAAGACAAACACTTTCTATTTTAAACTGAGTATTTTAAACCATTTGCAAAGTCATTCCCATAAGTTTGTCTGTTTTCAGAGATACTGCATAAGTGCAATTTGTATCTTGTATTGAGAAATGACCCAAATAAGCAGCAAATACAAAGAGAAGGAGGGGAAAAAAACCCAACCGATTTGTGCAGCACTGAGATAAGTGTCTCCTTTCCCTCTCTAGGCATCATCATGCTGTCTACAGTGAATGACAGGACTTATCTGTAAGGAAAAGATAATGGTGCCAAGATGAGGTTCTGCTGGAGCCATGCTGAAAAAAAACAGAGTCCTTCATCACCTGGAATCTAGAAAACTGGATTTTCTCTAGATCTAGTCTATGCACACGTCCATAAAAACAGCTGCACATGTGGCCATGTACAATCCTCATGAAGTTTTTCTCCTTTAAAGAAGTACCTGGAGTCCTTTGCACTGATCAGTTGCTATAATAGCAGCCATCAGTGGTTGTTTAAGAGAAATCAAGCCTTCAATCAAAGGCATTCCAAAGATATGCTAATACTTGTTGGAGCGCTGCCCATTGCAGAACAATCTGATTTTTGGTAAACATATTTACCAGACCTCACTTCTGTGCCATCCTTACACTTTGTGTCACACAGTGTCAAATATCAGAAGAGCTCTGCTTGCAGATACATCCTCTATTGCAGCACAGAGCT
>JAVSBS010018056.1:0-29344 GCA_033124195.1 Coracias cyanogaster | reverse complement strand
GCCTTCCTGTGACAGATAATTAGTCTCCAGCCTAGAAACTAAGACAGCTTCTCCGTGCATACCCTGCAGGGATGTGGACATCCTGATTGGGGGCTGCTTCAGAGATTTTGCCACCAAAACCATAAATGCCTAATTAAGGGATAGCCACGGATTGAGATCATCTCTCCAGGGAAAAACTTGCAAAAGTTATTCTCTTTGTCCTAAACTGACCTATGTAATGCAACTTCTTCCTTGAAGCACTGAAGTTTTAGGATTGCAAGGCGAGCACTGGCTTTCTCCAGCAGGTTCAGAGTTTCCAGTTCCTTCTGGATATCAGCATTGAGTGGGAGGGGAGCAAGGGGAAGAGGAAGAAATAAAATTAGCTTTTAATTCTGCAGGACGTGGAAAAACAGATGACAAGTGAAGCAATTCTTAGAAAAACAGAACCTTTCTGGACATGTAAAAGCACTATTATCTGATGTTTTATTACCAACTATAGCCTGCAGTCTGTGTTCAAGCCAAACTTCCAATGGGTTTAAAGGAGCTTGGCTTGAATGAGGAATGCATAATGCTGAGCTTTGCGTCCCATGCCAGGCTGTCAAGCTCTGAACCATGAATTGCAATCATATAAATGTTTTTCTTGTCTTTTTCCTATTGCTCGCTTCAGAGTGAACTTCAGCATGGAAAGAAGAGGCAACTAACTTTTCAGATATTATTCTGCCTTGCTAGCAGAGCAAGATACCATCTTGATGATGGAGTGGGAGATAAGTTGATTTTAATTGGGTAGGTATTCTTTTGAGGGATGTTCACACATCTCAGGTTGGGGCAAGGTGTTTCTTTTGTTCTTGAGGAATGTTTTCCCCTATGCCAGAGAGGAGGATTCATCTCCACACCTGAGGGCTCTGAGCTTTCACCAACATGCGTCTGGATAATTTGGCTTCAGAAAACAGCGTACAACTTTTCCTTTTAAGTTGGTTTGCTGTTGGTGGAGAAAAGAGTAATAGCAGTAGCTTCCTAACAGTGCTCAGATGTAGTCAAAGAAAGTCCAACACTGTATTAACAGATTTTTAAAACGGTTGTGTTTGCCTGATTTCATTATTGCTTAAGTGTAGCCGAGTGTCTCACTTGCTAGACCACATTTATTTATCTTCAAGACAAGGTTGTGTGGAATAAGAAAACCTGATTTTTCAGATCTTGCCATACTGATGCTTGTGCTGTTGCTTCACTGGAATGGAATGAAGCTTTGTATGCTCTATTATATATTGTCAAGCGTAACAACTTAGGGACAGATTCTGTGAATTTTTGATCTTTTCTCCTGAAAGGGCCTTTACAATGTGGCCCTAAAGATGTTGACGTAGGGTTCCTAGCTGTCATAGTAAAGTAAGACTGGAGTAACTCCTCAGTGTCCTGTGCAAACCCTTCCTTCGGAACAAACACTCAGTAATTCACAGAGGAGCGAGGTCTGTTTTCTAGCCAGAACTATTGCTTACAAGACTTAGTTTGGCCCAGGCGGTCCTCAAGAGGCCTGGTTGATCCCTGTGTTTTCAAAGAATTATTCCAGGCACCTTTAGGTCATTTCTTCTTCCCCCTGTGTGTACAGTTTATCGGCTTTGGGAAAAGGTCCTGCAGCAACATTGTTGTTGCGTGTGTGTCTTTGTTGAGAAGCAGCAGGCTACTCGTAGCAAGAGCTACACGCCGGGATTCAGAAAGCAACAATTTTCAGCTTGCTAAGATGCCCATATTGCTACCTGGAAGCTCTGCAGGAGCTAGAGACTTTTTGGCTGTTTCTGTGCCTCTTTGCTCCTTCTGTCCTCACCTCCACATCAGGGGATACTTAGACTTTTTTACTTGGCTGGCCTTCAGAGGATTTGAAGGTCTTCGAGCTTCCCTAGGCACTCCATTTCTACTCAAGAGGGAAAGGAAATGGAGAGGACTGCTGCTGACTTCAGCCTGCTTGGTTTGAAGCCACAGAGAATAGAGTGAATTTGGAGTGGAGAGATGGCAGGCCCCTCGGTGAGGTGAATATCGTGGGAGATATGCAGAAGAAAATGGGGGGAGAAAGGTATGTATTTAGGCAGCCTTTCATAAAAGATGCAAATTCAGGATTACTTAGCAGAGAAAGGAATCATTTAAAGCTAATGTTATATTTAAGAAGTGGAGAATCAATTGTGTTAACAGGAATGAAGATTTTATTTTTAAGCCCAGCAAAGCCTCAAATCCCAGAAAATGCAAAATTATGGCTGATAATTTCTGAATGTAAACCTGGAAGGCTCCATGGAAACTTAGAAGGAAATAAATCAACTTCCCTCTCCTTCTCCAAAACTCTTTGGGCAAAAAAAAATCTGTAAATATTTAACAGCAAATAATCACATTGCCAAGAACCAGCAAACAAAGCCCTTTTATCCATTCCTATAATATGCAGTAAATAATGAAAACCCTCATAGATCTAGCTGAAAAACTTTTTCTTTTTTTTTATTCAGTGAAGAAGTTTAGCATCTGGCACTTTAAAAATCCATCAACACAGCTAAAACTCTTTTTCCAGTCTCTTACGACTTCATGTCATGTTTCTCTCTGTCCTTGACATATGCCATTTGGCCTGCTTATGGCTATTTAAAATGCTGGGAGCCTTCAGCATGCTCTCTCCACGCTGCTGCATGCCTGTAAGAAGCCTTCCCCCCTTTCCTACCTCACAAGATAAGAACTACCCTGCTCTGCTATCCCTTATCACCATCTATTCAATATTCAGACAAACACCTCTGCAATTCCTATACTCAGCTTCTCTGGTGGAAGAAGTTTGTACCAATATCTGCAAAACATGTAGTTTATTACCCTCCTTCTTTGATAAGATAGGTAAGAGAAACCTATTGAACGTGGAGAACCACCTAGAATTTAGATCTGAACTGCTTAATGATTTTATATTCTTACTATCCAGGTAGTGGCTCATATCTTGAAAGGATGACCATTCTTTTTGGTCTGTGCTCACTGACATAGTGGAATTATCAGCCCTGTGTGTGATTTTCTAGGTCTTCTGGGGATCTGTTGCCTACTAAAAATGTTGTTTTACAAGACAAGAGTAGGCTTTCTTGCATTTTTGTAGTGGATGTTTTATTAAGTTCTCTCAGCTCTGTTTTTGAACAGCCTCATACAACAGTTGTGAACCAAATACCATACTATCACAGGGTTTTTTTATCCACAACCACAAGTTGCCCTACTTATTCAATGCAAATCACTATGGATCTACGTAATATGCCTTTCTCAAGGACATCTGTTAATTCCACATGGTAAGCTGGGAGTTTCAGCCAGGAATATTGAGCATTGAAAGAAGACCTGGTTAAACTCTGTAGGACTTAAATTTAATAAAATTTTAAACAATTCTCCCAATTATAGCTTTGGTGGGCTTTGTGTGTGAGCGGTTGCTTCAATGTTGATGTGTTCATGTGAAACTTTTGTCATTAAAGGGAATGATATTCCCCTATACGGTAAGTATATGCTGCTGCAAATTAGGTGATGCATCAGGAAGACATCCACAGGGTTCAGTAGATTATGGCCCTTTCTTTAAGCACTTGACTTTCTATACAGAGAAACTGGTGGTAGAACTCAACTACCATGAGTGGTTTAGAATCAGCTGAGAGTCAGATTCCAGAAAGACTGGATTTTATGAATAACTCAAGGACTGAATCCAAGGCTTGTTGAGTCGATGGGCAGACTCCCTTTGATTTCAAAGGGCTCTGTATCTGTGATCCAAATGCACTTCCAACAAATAAAGACAAAGAATTTATGTTGATTGGACATATTCAGTGTGACAAGAGCTTAAGTCTGATTCTCCTCTTTGCTTATGAAGCACAACTGTGTGCTTCTCCCCGGGGCTGCTGAAAGACGAGTATTTTGGTAACTGCATGCTAGGACTCCCAATTAGTGCAAATGCTGGCTCATAGTGCTAAGAATCACAATGCTCTATGAAATGGAGAGGAAGTTACGATTGATAACAATGTATTTTGGGGTTGTCCTGATTTGCCTTCAGGGTTTTAAGCATTCATTTATCCTCTTTTATTTTTTTTCTTTCTTCCTTTTAAAAGAAGTCATCTTGATCTGTTACGGCAGTAGGTTTAATGACATGAAAGACTTGCAGTTAAATTGGGGGCTTTAGCGAGATGAGGTTCTCTGCTTGCTGACCACCTCCTGTTCTCACCCCTTTGTGCTAGTTGGGGCATACTTTGTGGCATCAAGCTCTGGGTCTGCCCGCCCCTCACACCTCATCGCCTGTGAGATTTTGGGATACTGTGTAGGTTCTTTGTTCTGATTTGCAAATATACATCCTCTTCTTTCTGTGTGTAAAACTCTGTTTTCTTTAGAAAGCAGGTTAATTTTCTTAGTCAAGGAGCTCAGTGCACTCTAAGGGATGAGTATGTTGAAAGTAGCACCAAAGCAGCATCGAGATCACTTATGCCTCAGGCTGATTCTGGTTTACTACGGAGGCGGACGAGTAGTTACACTGAATATAGGAGCACAAATCGCTTTTAGTTAGGATATGATTAACTTACATGAAGCAGAACTCCTCTTATACGGATTTCTTGTTTAATATCAGATACATACATTTCATTTTACCCTAAAATAACTTACTCTGGGTGGCTCTTCTGACCAAATCAAATGCTTGATTTCTCTTCCTGAAATTCCTGATCACGTTACCTTTCGAGCAGTCTTCAGTCTCACTTCTAACCTGAGTCTGGTTAGTTTGTCTCGAAATGACTTACTCTTGATACATTGATACCTTTTCAGTTGCTGCCTTTTTGGTTTGATCTTGATTTACTTTTGCAACTGCAAAATGTATCGTCATTTGAACAAGGTGTACAGAGATCCCTCTATATTTTTAGTTATGTTGAATTTTCATGGATACCAAATTTTCAAAGTAACTCCTATTAATCGTTGTTCTGGTTTATGTAGGTTTCCTATGAAAAGAGTAGAAGAATCAGAAAATTTAAAGCAGAATGTATATATGGGTTAGTACAACCCACAATCCTTTTCATACTGAACATTAGCTTGTTGAAATGCCTCCACTCTTGGCAGAAGACAAGCTTCATAACCTAAGAGGATGTGATTTGAGTGGAGTTTTCATGCCCCATGTGCTCATTGTGTTCTTGCCACTGATGCAAACATTATCTATAATTACATTTTCAAGAGACTGAAAATTGCAGTCTTTGTGGAACAGAAATGCAGCTGAAGAATGGAATGTATATCCTCTCCACCCTCATTATAAGACCTATAAAAAAATCAAACTATAAGGCCCAGTACCATAGCTTTCAGATACAGGAAACCAACACTGTTAGCCTATGTTAGAGTACTTTTCACTGGAAATCATGGCCTTCTGGTGATCAAGCTAGTGCTGTTACTTCCAATAGTTTGAAGTTGAAACTAATCAAACTAAAATTTGTGACGGAGATCAGTATAAATAAAGTCAGAGTAATTACTCAGCTTATTCATAATACTATTTTCATTAATTTGAGATTTTATTCATGCTTGGTGGTAACATCAAAGATTTATTAGACAGGTCGTAACATGTCGAAACTTCCTACCACGCCATGCTTTGGCATGGCTGTGTTTTTCAGGAGGAAAACCGTAGTACTGAAAGTGCTGGTTTTATGATGTTCTCCTGGACACCAAGGAGTTCTAGCACTGCAGCTCAAACTCCACGCATCTAACTAAAGCACTTCTTCCCTGCGTCAAAATATTACCATCTTCTATTTCAGTAGCTGAAGAACCAGAAGTAGAAAGGAGATGGATATCCTTGACTTTCTTAGACAAAAGCTTCTAGGTGAAGACAGCTAATCCTGAACTTTTGTAGTATGCATTTTAGAGTAGATATTCAGAGACTCAAAGAATATCAATCACCTGTTCATAACACCCATACATTCTTTTTCCTTGTGTGAGTTTTAGTTTTGAGTGGGTTTTTTTTCTGCCAATAAATGGGGCATTTGAACCCTCTCTGAAAGTGGAATTTGACTCTGTAGGGATGATCCTAGGGAGATAAATGCATTTGATGAGAAAAGCATGTTGGTTCTGTGATTTAGTACATTGCCTATACTTCCATGAGCAATTAATAAACACATACATGTAGATCAGAGAATTTATTGCTAGAAGCACAAATAGTCTGGGCTAAAATTGTCCCCACTGCTTTCCTTTCAGTCTGGTTGTTTTTTCTTATTCTAAAGAAAGTGATAATTTGGATGCTCTTCATAGGTTCACTGTTATTTTAAAAGCAATTTAAAAAATAATTTGGTTGAAATAATATGAGTCTTATTACATATGTGTTTATGACCATCTAGCTTTCTGTGGAAGGGGCTCTGGACAGCTTCATATTGCAGCCAGGTGAGAACAAGGGCAATTAGATCCACGTGCTTCATGCAGTTGCTGCCCAAGTTGGTAATTCTGCTTCCAAGTTCTGCTGCCTGATTGCTGCAAGTTATGCGCAGGAACACCATGGTGATTGAGTGCTGGAGTTCCCAGGACAGCATCTATTCTTAGTGGTCCAGCAAAACTTATTAAGAAAAGTAATTAGAACAAAGCTCAAGTACATTAGCCTCTTTAATGCTCCTGAATTCTCAGAGCTATCTTCAGCATTGGCAGAGGCTGTGTTTCCAGTAGAGAAATTGAAGCAACTTTATTTTCTAAAGTTAAACCCACTTTGGTCTTAGCATCATGATGGGAGTTTCTTCTTATGTAGTAGCTCCAGAGAGGAAAAAAAAGGCAGTGGTCTGCCAGCTCGTGAAAATAACCTTCCGTTGATTATATTTTTATGATGGGAAGATGCAAGGTTTGTGTTTCTGCCTTATGTGTGGTGTTCTTCTATGCTGTCACTTTACACCTTTCTATCAGCTTCTGAGGCTCACAAAGTATAATAAGGGTATATAGCTAACTGTTTCCCTTTCCGGAATAGTTTTTTCTTTCTTCCTTCCTCTTCTTTTAACTCTGGCAGGCTAGAAATGTGTTTTCTTTCTTTGCTTGTAACATCACCCATAGTTACATTTGTTCAACAGATCGTCTCCACCACCCTCCTGAATATTTGTTCCTCCACTGGAATCCAAAAAGCAATCTCAAGCCTGTTCAGTCTTGTCTAGTAAATCAAAACTGTCTCCTCAGGCCTTCAGGATGTCTTTGGGGAGATCTCTTTGGCCTTTAAGCTACTTCAGAAATGTGAGTGACTATCTTCCTGAGATGAGAATGTTCAGTGCATGTGAAGACCTTCAGTACAGGGAGAGACATGCTCTGCTGAGAGGGCTATAAGGAGAGAGCTCCTCTTAATTTTTCTTATTATATACCTATATTAATTCAGCTTCCATACTTATCCCCTTCTCCCTGCTAATTCTGGTTAGACAGACAAGAGTTAACCAAGTGTCCTTAGAACTGTAGGATGTCCATTTAGGTAGGTATGGAGAGTTCAAACTGGTCAGGAAAATGAGTTTCTAGGTTTTACAGGTGCAGACCACTCACATTAACTTACTGAACAAATGATCTCATTATAAGAAGAACTGCAAGCTATTTTTTCTTTCCTTATGCCAATTAGTGACAATGTTTAGGTCTTCTCTTCTGCCACACTCAGATGTTTTTTTTGTCTTTGTTCTTCTGTTACCTATGAGAGGTCTCTTGTTGCTTTCTGTACTGTTGCTTTGTAGGCCAGATAGTCATGTCTAGTGTCACTCCTGGCAACATGCAATCTATATAGTAAATTTAATAGAATAACACTCATTTGTTCTTCTTAAAAATAAATTCCTCATTCAGTGGAAGCTTCTGAATTGCAAGGATTGCACAGCAGCATGTGTTTCTGTGAACACCTGCAGGACAGTTGAGAAGACCCATCACTGTGACCAGACCAGTACTCTGGTATTTGGTTTTCTTCCTTGGCAACCTTTAGACCTATGGGAGAGTGAGACATAGCTTTCAGTAAATCGACTTGTTCCTGTATTGAATCAAGCTTGTCTCATTTCACACCTTTGTGTCTTAAATTTCCAGTGGCACTGAAAATATCACATTTGTTAATTTTAGAATATTTTCAAGACGTTCCCGAGAATGGAGAGGAAGTGTCCCATAACTCCTGAGGCAGGCTGACTTTTACCTGGCACTGCAGACAGGATTGATGATAGTTTCACAACCAAATTTTTAATAAAAGACACTGCTTGAATATAAATATTACAGTAGTCAGAAGAGAGTCTGCCACTACCTGCCTTAAAGTTGCTGCTTCCCCATGCTGAGGAGAGGAACACCGATCCTCAGGCTGTTTTATTCTGTGATGCTAATAGTGCTAATACAGTATCATTGTGTTTGAGGCTTCAAAGATACTATACAAGCATTTTCTTATGATTCCCTGATCTTTGCATTTATACCCAGCTGTTTGTTATTCAGTTCAGCCATCAGCATCTAAGTCTCAATGGACCATGTAATATGCAGCTGTAGCCAGATGTAATGCTTCCTATTCCTAAATGTTTCTGTTAGAAGCTAAGAGTGGCAGGCTAAAGACTACTGATAACAGTGTTGCTTGCATTAATTTAAACTCTAGAGCTACACTGATTCTGTTTGGCAAATTTATTCCATGGCCAACAAGCAGAGAAATATTTCCAATCTCCATCGTTGCTAGCAGTGTTGACATTAAATACATCGAGTATGTCTGCACTGATACAGAATGTACTTATGGTGCTAATTCAAATAGGAGAAGGATGTCCAATTTGCATAAACAAATATATTTTCAGATACAGTTCTACTGAAGAGAGATAAAGACAGAAAGGAGCCTGTTCTAAACAATGACTCGCAATAATTTAGAACAGCTCAACGGATCTTCACCTTCTTTAGTTTTTTTTGTTTTCTATGGGTAGCTGGGGAACCTTTACGATATCTCGTTCAAACTGCAGGTGATTCGTGCTCTACTCAGCTTTCCTGGCTTGGGTGGTGGTGCAGAAGGGAATCACAGCGTTTCAGTTTTGTGCCACAAGTCACTCTGAAGCATTTGGCAGATCACTTCAGCAGGTGACTGGGGCTGCACACATACTTGGGGAGTCTTGGTCAAGCCCTTCACTAGGAGTCAGTGCCAACGTGCTTAAAGACCTTTGAGAAACTTAGGACAGGAGAGTTCTTCACAACTGCAAAATGCCCTGTTGATGGGAGCTCTGCATACATCAAAATCTTTACAGAAATTAACTTTTCTCTAGGTATTTTCCTTTTTCATTGGCAGTGCATTTTTATAACACATGCTTGAGGTTCTGCTTTCTCATTTCCAGGTGTACGGTTTAACTCAATCTAAGAACGAAAACAACATTAGATGTATTGTGATGCCTCCTTGTTTCTTCCTTTGCTCAACCCCTGCTCCTACCCCCAGTCTGTTTTGTTTATTTATTACTCTGCACACTAAGTAATCCTAATCCGGGAAGGTTGTTCAGGTTACGAGCAGCACCTTGCTTTCAGCTCCTCCCTGTGCTCTGTGCAAGCCCAGAGTGGTTAGTGCTGCCCAGCAGCAGGCTTTTGCCCCACGAGCTGGGCAGTATGGGCTCAGATTCCAGAGCGAACAGCATTACACAGAGGATTTTATGCGATTGTAATGAATTGCATAGGGGAAGTGCTTGTTTGAAATCAACTCCATTAACTCGGAGCACAAACCATTGCAAAGTCAACAGTTTTTCTGAGTGGCCACCGCCAGCCATCTCTTTTGAAAACACTAATGGGCTGTTTAATTAGGTGATGAAAATTGTTTACAGTTGGTGATCCCAAGTTTTGTCATTTTAATAATGGTTAAATTCAATCTCTTCTTTGATTCTTGGCAACTCTCTCATTATTTCATAACCTGCTTACGTCTAGTTTAATTCATTTGCGTGTAGTAAAACCGAACCTCTCATGCAGCAGTGGTGTTTACTTAACTGCATTGTCATTATAATAGGTGGGGAATGACTAATACACAGCAGTGGATGTTAAACAAGTATAGTGTTGCAAGAGAATTTTTACATTTGTGGAAGATGTGTTCCTTTTGAGCTGGCTGTTTATGAGACCTAAAGATAATCCTGCCAATAGCATCTAAATTTCAGCTGTTCCTGTGCACCAATTGCTTCTGTGCTAGCTTCTCTTCTCTCCTAGCTTAATAGTATCTGTCACTTGGAGAACCTAAGAGGGGACAATTTACAGACGTGTCATTATATGCTTGGTTTGGGCTTCAGTGGTTGCTTTAGAGCAACAAAGAGCAAAAGTTATCTTTTTCTCTTAATTTTCTTATGCTTATCCTTACCTAGAGAAGGTGGACTGGAATATTAGGACGCACTGAACAGACTGCTAGTTTTTTTGAATGTTGATAGCCGCATGATGTCTATGGGCTCCTTTTGCTCTTCACTGTGTCTAAGCATACTACAAAGACTCACAAGTCCCTGTCTTAGCAAGCATACAGCCTAAACAACAGGAAAAATATGGTTGGGAGGTGAAGAATGAAATGGAAGCACACCTGAATTACTGAAGGTGCATCCAGACTCATTGGATGGCACTGGCAGAGACCAGGAGATGCCTGGTTCCCTCTCTCTTGGTCCTGTGCCCTCTCAATGGACTTGGATTTGGTTTGGTTTGTGATGGCATTAGCTCTATGCCATATATTTTGCAGATACTTTCTGCCAAGGAGATCAGGCACAGGCAGATAAACAAACTGACAGATGCTGGAGGAGGGAATGTCTTTTATGGTTTGGGCTGTTTATTTTTCCCCGCTCCATTTCAACAGTATGTCACATATGGGTCTTTGAATTCAGAAGGAGTAGCAACCTTTCAGATGAGTTTTGGATGCCACCAAGAAGGAAACATAGAGTGGGGTTTTTTTGAGCAGCTGGTGGCTGGTCTGTCCAGAAATCACAGTGTTGTTAGGTTGATACTGTGATATGAAATCCTACAGCATTTCTGAAGCTCTCTGCACATCCTATTTTTGTGCTGCAGATGTAAAGGGATCATTAATAGAGGCATGCAATATGCTGCATAGGAAATTAAAGCACTCTTACATAGTTTTCACTGCCAAAGCAGTACAGAAAGTAACAACTGTATGTGACCACGGTTAGGTAAAAATTGTACTTCATGGAGCTCAGAAACCACATAAGAGACCCAATGCTATCTTCAGAGGGCACTTGATGGTTTTTAAGTCCCAGCTGCTTTCAGCAAGTCCTAGTTTGCTAAGATGTTTTCAAAGTCGTCCTGCAGCTCAGCTTGCGCCCAGACCGCGACACAGCCTTAAAAGTGCACAAAGACAAAACCTGAGCTATCATTTTAGAGCAGCTGTTGCCACAGCAGTTGTACGTGAGTGACCAGTTAAACATGTAGAAACCAGAGCAGTAAGAAGGCTGCACACAATGGGGTAGGCGTTTTTGAACATAACAATACTCAGGGTGTTTTCCACTGCCATCATGTGTACTTAGCTCTCTGAAATCAACGTAAATAGGCAAGCTGTGGATTGTCGTACTCCTGTGTCACTGACATTACTGGACTTCTGGAAAGTATTGTGATGCTGTTGTAATGTAACAGGTGGTCTATTATATAAATAGGAATGACTAAAGAAGAAAACATTTGTGTTCAAGGAGTAGAACTACTTAAATAATTCAAAGGAAATGTGATTTCTCCCATTTTCAGGCGGCTGTGTTCTTGGGAAGTTCTCTAAATATCTGTAGAAAATGCAAGCAAAATTGTTTTGGTTTTTTTTAATTTCTAATTGCATGTGCCGTTTTCTCCCCAGGGAGCAAAGAGATGAACCAAAGTAAATCAGGTTTATTCTACAGCCTCAGTGATAAAGATGCTTGACCTCAATAGGGGTGGAAAGTAATGAATGCAAATGTTTGCAAGAATCTGTCACACATCGTTTTTATGTAATCAATACAAAATAGTTGGGATTATGTTCACATAGCAAAGGCACACCCTACTAAAATACTACCATTCACCATAAATGCAATTTTAAGAGTACCACTCAAACCTGCTACATGTAAGGGATGTTCTTAACAACCTTTTCCTCCTTACCTTTGTGTCTTAGTTACACATTCAGAAAAGTCTGAGCTTTGCTTGAAACTTTATATAGCACACTGCACGAGAAAGCAGTTTGAGGTTTGTTTGGGGGTTTTTTTGGTCAAAGTTGTATTAGCTTGACTGTTTTCAAAGCTAGCAAGCAAAGGGTTAGAAGGATACTTTATATTTCACTATTCCCAAACCATCCTTTAAATTGAAACATAATTTTATAAACATTATGTCTGAATACTATTTCTTTTTACAGGATCTTTTACCTCTGGGGCACTGGCTTGGATCAGAATTTTTTTTTTTTTCTTGCAACAGCTGTTCAGTGCATGAAATAAGCTAGTGGATATGGTCCAGTTTATAGTGGGAAAGTGTCCATCGCCAAACCACCATCTCAATTGGCACTGAGTAACATCCTTGTCTCAGCAAAATGGCCAGAATTGAATGAGCATGAATAATGAACCCTTTGCAATTGTCCAGGTCAGGTTGACAGCAATTTTGCCTGTGTGCATTGATAAACTTGGCAAAGGTTCTGCATTTCCAGGAGTGCAGAGGCCTTTCTTAATGATTAATTCTTTAAAATGAAATGCGCCGAGTTTAAAGTTGCTCTAGTTTCTACTGCTGGTTAATACGATGATGTAGTTTTGAGAACATTTTAATACAGAGAAGGTCTACTTCTTACACGGAACAGTTTTCATTTTAAAATCATAACTAGAGGAACAATAAAAGGTGGCTTCATGTTGCAGTAACCCAGGATGTGAGTTTTAAATAGTATAGATTGTCACATGACCTAAATTTTCAAATTTGGGTATCTAAAGTTAGACACTGAAAATTAGGCCAATTATTTTAGTCTTCCTACCCATTTTTGCAAGCACGAAAATACACTGTAAAGCCTCATACTCATTTTCTATGGAAGTAATGATGGTTTAGTTTTAACTTAGTGCTTTTTCTCTGAGGAGCTCTGAAGATTTTTATGAAGTATGTCAATGTCTTGGTAAAAAAAAATTTGATATTGAAACACAGGGAAGTTGAATATGTGTTCTCATCTTACTATACAATTGTCCTTTCAACCCAGCCTGGAGCCTTCGGAGGTATTTGCAAGGAGGATTGACTTTCTTGGCTTCCTCCATAATCAGTGGAGATTAAGAGGCTCCAGTTCCAAAACATCCTGTTGGAGCCAAATGCTGGTCCTCTGCGTCATCTGTCTGAGGAGCTTTTTTGTCTCACGTTTGTAGAGGGAACCCGGGGTGTTGCATTTCTATGCCTAAAACTAGCTTTGTGAGTACCTTCTTTTGTGGAATTAATGCCATATAGAAGGATAATAATTCTTCCATGGTTGCCACCTGGTCTCATTTTTTCTTATCCTTGGGACATCCATGGATCCAACTCAACAAAATGCCTGATGAATCTTGGTTTTGTCAAGTATTTACTCAAGAATAAGCCTTTGCCTTTGAAGGGCCTGGCAGAACACCCTTGTGTTGTACAAAAATGAGACCAGATCTTTCCATCAGCTTCATCTTTATGTAGTTTGTCATGATACGAGTCAAGTTAGGTGAAGAATGTCTTGTTAATTGGCTGGTCCCATATGACCCATTTTTCCAGGATGAGCCCTAGAGCTGCTTTCAGCTGCTTCATTCAAGCCAACTAAAAAGCAGTAGGCTCAGAGAAAGCAAAAGCAGCATCCCAACTGCAGGCTTTTCTCAGAAGCTCTTCATCAAATGCTGAAAGTGAGGATGGAGATTTAGGTTTATGTGGTTTGGGAAACTTCCAGTGAAAAAATTCTTTTTGCAAAATGTCAGGTTGTCGTTATTGCAGTTGTTTTTGTAGAAGTATACCAGCTTTCTGTCAAGGAATAGTCCTTTGCTGAGGAGTGAAAGCGGTTAAGTGGATTGATCTAGATGAGCTAGCAAGTGGACCACTGCCTAGACTGACCTGATCTGAGTGAGAAACTTGAACCTCGGTGTCTTTATATCAACAGAGGTCTCTGCCTGCCAAATTGCTGATTTCCTGTGCAACAGTGAAAGAGTGGGGCCTCTCCATCCCTCCTGCTGAAAACTACGGAGCTCAAGACTCACAAGGACAGCGCAAGACAAATCTGATCTTCAAAATTAAATGTTTTCTGGCCTGTAGAGATCAGAGTAATTCTTATTCGTGTGTAAGTCTCATCCTGTATCACCACTGCCCCCACTTCCCAAGACTGACTGTTTTAGAACATCCAGTTGATCTGTACATACCTTTTCTAACCTTAAAGTAAATGTTGTTCCTTTAAAGAAAGGCTACAGATCCAGTTTTACACTTGTCTGGTGATTAGTAGAGTAATGTTACTATTTATTAATGTGCTATACATCTCAAAGGCTGCTTTGCAGAGTAAAAGCCCTGGGAGATGGTCTACAGACTGGCCATTTACAGTCAGGAGCTCAGCTCTACCCTGAAGTCCTTTTTTCTTGAATAAATTTGCTTCTCATTTCAGACTCATTTGAGACCTTAGACTGTGCAAGGTCTTTAGAGAAAAGACCATTTCCTTGTACTGTGTTTATACAAAACCTAATTCTGGGGACCCTGATCCATGAAAGATCTGAACAGCTCCTACAGTGCAAATAATCATTTGGGAAATACAGGCTTAACCCCTGCAAAAACAAATGTATTTGCTGGTTGTTGAAGGGTGGAAGAAAAAAAAAGTGTGCATAAAGAAGATGGCATCTGGTAGGCCGCCGGAAAATGGACCAGTCTATTAGGAATTAGTGCTAACAGGGCTCTAAGTTTCCTTCATCAAAATTACTGCAGTCAAAAAAAAAATACCACTTCACATTTGTGCTTAATTTCACCTCTGTTTATTCTCCTCTCCTGTTCCCTGAAGAATGTAGATGAGGTTTAAGTTAGTCTTAATAGTAATAGGTTTGGAATCTAGCACACTTCCACAAAATTAACTTTGCTTCTGTTGATCTGGGAATTAAAATGCTTCATTAATTTAGCAAGTCCTGGTTTGACAGCCAAATAATGCATTTTGTGACTTGTACTCTTAAGTCTAAAATTCTTATCTGCGGCTCTCCCTGAATGTCTCTGACATTCAGGACAGCCTGGAGGTCTGCATGGCATGGAAAGGAGAAAACGTGCATGAACATATATACATGCAAGTATTATGATACAGTTTGTATGAGTGACTGTGCTGTGCCCGAGCATGTCTTTAAGCACTGTGTGAGTTGGTAACTATCAAGAATCCTTTTTCTCCCCTTCTTTGCACTGTAGCTTGTTGTTTTCTTTGTTGTTTGTTTTTTTTTTTTTTCTCCTTTACCGATGCAACTCAACCCAAGCAACGATGTTTTTGGCGAAGGGAAAAAGCCTTGGAGGCATGATGGATTGCTGTGCTGTACACTGGGGCTGGGAGAAGGGAGCAAAAAAACCCAAACGTGTCTGTATTAAAGGAATAGATTTGTCATCGCTCTTCTGGACTGGACTCGATGTGGTAGTGACTCCTGGAAACCCACGAGATGCCCGTACATACTCCTTAGCTGTATATTTAAGAACTTGGTGGCTATTTAGAGTGTTCCCATGTTGCTGGTTCCAGTCATTCTGCAGATGCTTTTCATCCTATAGACATTTGACACTAAAACCATCCAGGAGCTATACAGACCGTGCTATGATCATATAGCAGGCTTGGGGACTGTGCTATTGCATGATACACACCTGCAGAGGACTTGTGTAGTGCCTCTGGAGTTTTCTGCACCATAGAAAGCAAATCTCTTTTTCACATCTGTTATAAACATATATGATGCCCCCATATCCCTTCTATTTGTGTTGTGGTGTGTCTTTGGGAATTGCTGTGGTTCTGGGCTGTTCTGTGCACTCAGATTGCACGAGCACAACCCGGGCAAATGGCTACAAAACACAACTACAGAAAGACCCCAGGATCCTGAAGGCTCCATAAAAATAATCGTAAAGCACTGAAATATAAAACAAGTTGAAATAGTTTTGCTTTATTGGTTTCTAAGAATGATTTTTCCCCTTCGGTGTCTGCTCAGAGTGGTGCAGTCCAGCAGTTTTACAAGGAAATAATATAAAAGCAGGTACAGGTTACCCAGCATGAGGCATCCCTGGATTCCTGGTTATAAAGATGAAGACGTTCAGGCAGCCCAGTAATCCCATTGGATGAATACCCCTCAGTGCATTGTAGCATGCCAAAAACCAACGCAAGAGATTCAGATTAACTAGTGCTTTGTATTTTTGCAAACTAAGATTTATGTCCTATCAGTGCCCACTGAAATGTCATGCAAGCGCGATCAACTGCAAAATTCTGTTTGTGTGCCCTGCTGAAAAAGCAGGGATTTTTACCCACGCTGGATGAGTGGAATTTTTTGAGTTTGTTTTCTCTGCTCTAATTATCATAAGTTGAGTCTGTAGATTCTGTATCTGAGGCTAATTTTGTTTTGTTTGGGAAAGGATGGAGAGAAAGGCAAGGTATGTGTTTGTGATGTAGCAGTGTGACACTTTTTTTTTCCTTCCATGCATTGCTTTATAGCATCGGTTATTTGAGTGGAAGCTCGTCCTTAATGTGGTTCAGAGAGCAAAATTCAATATTTCTGCTTCTGTTTTGGGAGGGGTGGGGGAAGAGTTAATTTTGCTCTTCTGTTGTCTAGGAAACAGTGGTTGTACTCACTTCCCTTTTGAAAATAGATAGTGAATTCCACATTCAGGGAGCAATGAGTAAGATAAAAAGCCACAGATTAGAAGCTTGAATTAGACACCATTTGAGAGAGCAAAGATAAGTTCATGTAGGATGGAAACTTTTAGGTTGTGGTGAAGTGGATAGGAGTGGGGCTAAGATCTGTTTTTAAAGCTCAGGGCTTTAAGGCTCTGCGTGTATTGGTGCTGATTCACCCAAATGTTTAACAAAGTGACTAATTTTAATGATATAGGGCCCCACTAAGTCCATGGTTAAGGGCATAGTCCAGTTTGTACAGTAAGTACTTTGTCTCCCACCACTTGGAGATTTCAGGCCTGTGAATATAGTGCTAAAAAAGAAGAGAAAGAGAGATACCAACAATTGCAATTTGGGTGCCTGTGCTGAAAACAAGCTATCCATCCAATTTAGGGTTGTAAATACTAAAACTGGAGACAGAGTTAATGACTGGGAACAACGGCACAGGGAACAGGATTAAAATTTAAAAAAAAAAAAAAGCCTTGACAGTTGACACGATGGGCAGTAAATGACAAGTGCATTTCAGTGCAAGCTTAAGACGATTATACTTGGAAGAAGGAACTAAAATATGAAGCAAGAGCTGTATGCAACACTGCACGTTCACTGGAAATGTAGGTTATGTACTTGGTATTAATTCATGTCCCAGTGAACAGGAAAAAAAAGATCTCTCTTCGATTCAGATGGGACTTGAGCTGTAGATTTTTCTGACTAAAAAGCTCTGGATAATTCTTTTCTTATGTATTATTAATAGTTCTATTACATTAAATCTTAGGTGCTCAGAATGGTCCTCCGGAGGTGTTTCTCCCTCTCTCGCTCTCTGCTGTTCTCCAGCTGAAGTCTGGGGTAACTGTGCTCCTGGGCAGGTGAATCAGGGCTTGGAGAACAGGCACGCAGATGCATGTAAAGAGAGACACAATTTGCAGGACTAATTTCTTGCAAGCGATTCAGCAGATGTGTTTTCAGGAGGGATTTTAGTGTAGTCAAGGAGGTGCTGCCCTCCAAAAGGAACAGTTTGAAAAACTGCAGAGTCCTAGGAAAAAAAATACTAAATCAAATGAGTTGGAAGGGGGAGGGAGCGATTAAAAAAAGGAGCATGTTGGAAGTGGCGAAGCAGAAAGATGGTGGCAGGTAGTGACAAACGGGTGTTCTGGATGTGTTTGAGGGTGCAAAAAAAGGGCAGTGTCAGAGGTAGTAATGCAGATAGTAAATGTCCTCTCGGGGTTTGTGATTACTATGCCATGATTTAAAAAAAACACAAAAACACTAAAACACATGACAAAAAAAAAAATCACACGGAAAATTCTCCTGGCTCTTCTTTTGTATTACTGATCACAAGCAGTCCCTTGTGAAAACGGTCAGTGTTACTATACAAATATGCATGCCATGCTTCTGACTAGCAAATTCCAGTCCCCTTGAGGGGAGCTTTGAGAGAGGTTTTGGAAATATAAATGCAAAATCCAAAAACTGAAAAGGAATGTGAAAAATGGAAAATGCTGAAGAGGATTTGTGATGGCTTTGCAGACTGGAACTAGGATGTGAACTCCCAGGTTGGAAGAGGTTTCTGAAATGGCAGTCAATTAAAATTATATGTGATAGGGAGTTGACAGTCTGCATGTTTTCAGATGATCCAGCTACAGCTTGGAGTGTGGTGGGTAAGGTGCAGCACTTAGTTGGATGTCCTCCTATGGTAGTCATTAGTCACCTTTTTCCCTTCCTATAGAGCAGAGATCACCCTAATGACAGTGGATATAACGATGCCTTCAGGGATGCTTAAGGAGTAACACAGCTCCTATAGCAAGGTGTAGCCTGATTCCTTTCATCTCTTCTGTTTCACCAGTGTGTGGAGAAGTTGAGGACATGTCTCAGAGGGCTTGTCAGCGCCCCTCATCCTTCCCCTTGAATGTCCCAGAGCCGATAGACAATTAGCGGCAGCTTCCTGCACATGGCCTTGAGTCCAAAGGGAGCTCCACCTCCATTGCCTCGCGTAGGGCCAGCAGTCCTTTGGCCTCTGCTGTAGAGAAGCGAGAAATGTGAATTACCACTCAGCTCGAGCTCAATGTTCTACCATAAAGGGTTACTTAGTGAGTCCTCTGTGAGAGGCATCCATGTCTTCCTGGTGATTTTTCCCAGTGCTGCTCTTGCCTCATCTCTCTCTGACGTCAACTTTCCTGGGCTGCTGCAGCCTTATGTAATTGCCCCAGCTCTCCCAGCAGCACGTTTTGGAGGGAAAAGCTGCTGATTCACCCTGCACACAGGTGCTGCAGCACAGCTTTCCTTGCAGCTCCCGGGTCAAGCAGCACCAAACTCCTCTCCTGAGCAGAGCTGTGGAGAAGTAAAGAGAGAGGAAAAAGTTGGAAATTGAAGAAGATCACCCTGCAGCATCCGTGCTTTTACCTCTCCCTTAGAGATGCTTGCAGGGGAAAGAAAAGACAAACCTGATGGATGGTTGTATTTGCAAGAGGATGGAATGCAAAGCAGGTGGTGGTGTCACTTGAGAGACCCGAGGTTGGATCCGTGCTGCTTTCAGAGGTTCACCTCCAGCAGGCTTTAATCCTGGCTGCCATGGGTGTTGCTAACAAAAAACCCATGATGACAGAGACCACAGGGTGAACCATCCACCTGCCAGGCCCCAGCAGAGTGGTGCGTGATGCTGAATACCGGTATTGGTGCCTCTTTGTGATTACAGTTGGTATCATAGTGATAATGAGCAGAATTCAGCGTGCCATCAGTGCATCTTGCCCAGCCACACACCATCTCCCAGCAGGGACATTGGCACTCACCTCATGCAGTGCTTGGTTGTGCTTCAGAGATGGTTTTCTACCTACCTGTAGACTCTCCCTGAGTCACATTGCCCCATAGACTACAGGTCAGATTTTCCTGAAAAGGGATTAAAACGGGAAGTCCCAGAGCTAGCTCAAGCAGCTGACTTGGAAATTTGAGGCTGTGATCTCAGGTTCCTCTGTGCCCCTTGGGAGAGGAGAGGGGGAACCCTGGGGATGCTTATCTCTTCCTGAGCCATGGGTGTATGATCGTATGGCCTTGGAGGGCCAGTTCCTGTCAGCTGAGAGAAGGAGGCAATGCGGTGTCCTACACAACCTCAGACAGCAGGCATCTGAGATGGGACGAAGTTGATGTGCGGGGAGATCTAGGGCCATGACTAGAAATCAGGAAAGGGAGGCATTTTTAAAATGTGCTGGTTTAATGATTTTTTTTTTTTCAAAGCAAACCAAAATTGAAGTCCCAGAATAAGGCAATCTACAAAGATGCCAGACTTCAAAAGCCAAAAAGGAGATACGTGGGTTTCAGTGTACAGAATGCGCAATATATAAAGATACATTTTTTGAAGACTTTTAAAAATTCAGAAATCACAGTCAAGAAGGAAAGGGAAGAAGAAAAGAAAAGGTGAGTTGAGAAGGAACAAAGAGCAGTTTCAAGGTTTTCTTTGTTGTTTCAGTTTTGGGGTTTTTTTGCTGCTTGTCAAAGCCTCCTGCAGAAACTCCCCATCAGTTGGCTCTAAGGAACTGTCCCAAGAAGTGTCTCATCTCACAGGGATTAGCTGCTTGTTGTGAATGTGCTAATTTCTGATGATAGTTCTGGAAGTGTATTTTCTTTCCTTGCTGATAGAGACTGTATTAGCCAAAAAAAACAATTAAATTTATATTATCTAGATGTAATTGGTGATTATGCCCTCTAGGTGGGAAAAAATGCTTTCAGATGAGCAGAAGCCTACATCCTCTGTTCAGATGACTCAACTTCTTTAATTTCTACAGAAGTGGACTGTGGGGAGAGTGGTATCCCCCAAGCCTGCACAGAGAGGGCATTAGCAGCCATTTCCTAAAGTAATTGATGGTATAGTTCACTGTATTATGCCAACTCTAACAAACTCTCTCCTCCTTTACTGCTAGTGTGGCTGTAATTCCTGTTACTCTACTGGGAATTTGGCTCTTGGAAAGCTAAGTGATTTATAAATTTTTAAGAAGTGATGCATACAGCTAATCTAAAGGAAAATGGGCTCTTGCAGCCTGTGCACCTGCTGTCTGGAAGGGGAGAGGCTTCCTCGCTGGATTCTTCTGCCAAATGAGGAAAAACGGACAATCTTTAGGGGAGCTTGTTTTAACTTGGTGTTGGTAAAAGGTCATTGCCCCTGGAGCCTGAACCCCTCAGTTTACCCAAAAATGATTAAAGCAAAGATAAGGATTTTGCAGCAGTGCTTAGTCTTGAAACATAAATGTGAATTTCCCAAATACTGGCTACTTGGCTGTCTACGTGGGGGTGCAGGTGTCTGTAAAACCATCGTGGCCTTTAGTTAGGTCAAACTTGGGAGTCCCTTTTTGCATCCCTCCTCCCTAACATGCTTTCAGCGTGGAAAGCAAAGTCTTTCTGGGAAACAGTCTGTGAACAGCCTCTTTCCTTCCAGGTGGGACTTATGGGCAGTGGGGAAAAGAAGCATGGCACAGGAGGGTTGCAAGGCAGGGGGCCTGAGAAGAAGTCCTCCTCAGTGAATTCATACCATAGTAACATGATATTTGATTTCTTGGAGAGTACAGATACTCATGTAATTCTGGAATTGCCTCTGAAGGATTTAGTGTGTGGGTACGACAAAAATACGCTTCAAAATGTGCCTTAAAGGAATTGAATACTAGTACATTTACCCTTAGTCCTCATCAAGGTCGAGGTCAAAAGTTGTATTGGTGTTCCCACTCCCCTGACACAGGTGGCACCTGATGCAGTAGAGAGATGGAGGAGAAGCTGCTCTCTGCCCTGCTTCAGTTGTTAGTGTGTCAGTGTTGCTAGAGAAACACAAAACCTTGGACTGGGATTCTGGCAGAATAAAAGCCTTTCAATTCATATTTGATCACATTTAAAGGAGGGGGAAGGAGGGACCTTGTAAAAACCCTGTTCATCCACTAGAGAGCATATAGGCAGTGCTTCTCCTTGGAGAAAATAAAAATGTCAAGCTCTTATTATACACAATAATGCAATGCAGTTTAAATGTTTACTGCTGTTCTACCCATCGCGGTTACATATGGAGAGGAGAGTATGTGAAAACTGGAAGAAGGCTTTGCAAATAACTTTCATGTTCAAAAGCCTCTTACCTCCTTGTTAGCGTTTAATATCTTCTTGTTCTTAAAGAGCGTTCCTATTCTCCCCATGGAAATATTAAATTATTTACAAAGTTCCTGAGAAATCCAGGAGTGGACTCGAGAAGGTGCAGAGCAGATCTCTGCAAGGGCATTTTATGGCTTTTAGAGAATTCAAGTATTCTGTTTCTAGCTGATGTGGTTGGGAAGAAGCTTCTGCAAACAAACTGATGTGAGGCTGCTCATTCCGCAGATGATCAATGCGAGAAGCTGGCGCTGAGAAGGTGATATCCTTTGAAGTTTAATGATATTAATGTTGACTCTTAAATATTTCATAGCCGTTATGCTTTTGTAGTGATTTTAGTGCTTGAGTTATGGAGCACACTTTTTATCCTAATCAAATTTCCATTTTTAACCTCTAAACTGCCTCCTCCTGTGTGTATACAGTACACGTATGTAACTTCCAATTTAAACCACAGGGATTTGTGTGCATTAAATGAATGGTGGTGAACCCCACTAATGAATTAAACTTTCATTTCTTTACTCCCATGTATGTCAAATTTACTTTTTCCAAAGGCAATACTGCTGTTTATTAAAGCAGTGCATGTTAGAGGCAGTTTTCTTCCAGTGGAATAAGCCGCTGACTTTCTCTGCTGTCCTAGTTAACCTTATTCCCTCCATCTGTAGGTTACAGATCATTCCACTTACACTTGTAACCTGCTGTGAGGGCTAGGCATGAAAAATAGTATATAAACGCCAGGTAACTCTTGTGATATGTATCTTTTCCTCTGGTTTCTTTGTGCTTGTCTTACTTCATAGGCGCTAAAATCCTTCATAGTGAATTTGCTGTGTTCATATAGAGCAACATGGGCTTGGTGCAGCACAGATGTAGATTTATTACATGGCCTTGCCGGGTATATTTTTACTGATTTTGTG
The DNA here is from genome assembly GCA_033124195.1 of Coracias cyanogaster. Taxonomy (NCBI): domain Eukaryota; kingdom Metazoa; phylum Chordata; class Aves; order Coraciiformes; family Coraciidae; genus Coracias; species Coracias cyanogaster. The sequence goes on along the minus strand of JAVSBS010018056.1, from coordinate 6,652 downwards.
TACCATGAATCTGACGTAGTGATTGGCAAAATATTTGTGTAGTACTTAGACACTGGATGGATTTCCACTGAGAATAATGGACAGTCTGGTCAGGATTTTATTTGCCCTGAGCATCAAGCAAAACTTTCTTTTTGTTGCCTTTTGCAAGTGATCAATGGATCCACTTACATTATAACCTGGAGTTAGGAGCAGAATTGTATGTTAATATCTCTCATTGCAATAAAATGACTGTTAAAGTCCATTACTTTTCCGGGGAAAAAATGGGATGTATTTAATTTTAACTGCCTCAGTAGTGTACTGGTGCATATATAAATCCTGATGAATGAAATCAAGCAATTAGGATTAGAAATGAATAACACAAGGCATCTAGTCATTTCGGCGAGTTTGCATTTTGATTCTGATTGATTTTTCTAATATTTGCTAAGTGCATATGTATCAGCAAAGGCTGTATAGCCATATGTTGTGTTTTTCAAATGCCATCGTGTTGACTTCTGGGATCCAGATCTGTTACTTGATAGCATATTACTATTTAATTTCAGTTATCTGAAAAAGTGCACCATTAAAACAGCTGATGCAGAATTTAAGCGTGTCTGTCCATTGTTCTTGTTCTCAAGCTTTTTGAAAATGACGCTTGATGCCTAAGACTGCAGAGTCAGTTTACATTTCAGGCAAGGTTATTTTTCCTCTTTGGATGACAGCACGTATTTTTGTGCATGTATGCGAGCGTGAAGTGAAAATACAAACATATCTGCTTCGCAGTTTTGTTTTTGCTTTTTAATTGATATTTGGATGATATCAAGCAAGCAACTGCCATATGACAATTAAGTGGACCAACTTCCCCAGCTGGATGTCATATTTTACAAAGTATGTAACCAGAGAAACTGTGAATTATGTAAACTGCTAAATAGGATTCTGGGTGTAACTTATTACCCTGCTGGCTGGAAGACGTTGCTTGTTACTTACTTGCAGTCCCTGAAGCAACATTATTCTGGCTGTTTCTTAGAAGTGCTAAACATTGCTATTGGAATACCAAAAAAAATCAAGGGGTCAGTGGGGTACTTCTGGTTTCCTATGGTGAAGGAGTAGGAGTTTTTGGAAGGCTGGAAGCGAGTAGTATTGAGTACGACTTCTGAACAGTTGACTGCCGTGCCTCGCATGTGTCTGCTCCCCGAGCTCCAGGTAGGGACTGGGATAGGTTAGATCCCGTGGTAGCTCCTGACGAGGACAGATGCTGCTGTCTGGGTCCGTTGAGATAAGCATTCAGTGGGCCAGTTTGGAGTGGTGGTTTTGTTTCATATTCTGTCTTACCTCAGAAAGGAATGTTTTATTTGCTTGTTGATTCTGTCCCTTTGTGGTTTTGTGCCTGCCTTTTTCAATTAAACTGAAATTAATTTTTACATATAAAAATATTGTTTTTTTACGTTCTTGAAATGCCCCTTTCCTGACATGATATATTTGCTTTACTGCATAAACGCAATGCAGCTTCACTGATCCCAACATTTTAAATGTTATCCTCAATATAAAACTTGCTACTTTATTTTTTCTTCTTTTCAACTTGGCTTCTTTTCATGCTGCATCTGCTGTTCTTGCTTAGAATCTGGTGGTGGATCATGTGCAGCACATTCTTATTTATCAACCATCACGAGTGTAGTAGGTGCTCTGTGGAGGCAGCCAAATTTTTTTGTAATAGCACTCAAGTTGTGTCAGGAGGTTGCATCTGCGTGAGGATGTGTGAGTTGCTTTGATTTTTGGAGGAAACATTCTTTGGAAGGACAAAATTTGGCAAAGAGCTTTACTTTTGTGCTAAAAATTGTGTTTCTCCAGAATGCATTAGACTGGGCTTGCACAAAACTTCACTGCTTAGCGCAGATAACCAGAGTCATAGTTGGTGTGAGATTAGTCTTTATGGATGGTTTGCATGTCAGAAAAATGTTCATGTCCAGTCGCTGTTGGGTTTTTTGATTAAGATGAGGCAATATTAGCTGCTGACATGAGCCAGGTTTCTTATTCAAAGGCACCTTGTGATTCAGGACTGCTTCTTGAAGGGCAGTCCAAGAAGACTGTGTGAAGAGAGATGGGACATGTTGTTGAACTCATCAGGCCTGCTGTTTGGATGTTCATGCTCCCCCCCCTTGTTTTTTTTCCTGCCCCCTCCAAAAGGCCTGATGAAACATCAATTCCCCACTGCTGCTTCTCCCATTCACCTTGTTCTCAGAGCCCAGGCTACAGGCAAATTTATGCAAATAGGCAGCAGGATCAGGCCCTGAGCACATGATCCTCTGTGCTGTCTCTGGCCCTGGCGGTGAAGGGACAGTTCAGGGGACTTGCCAGGTTTCCATCTGCTCACGGAGGCTGGGCAGAGGCAGCTCATCTTGCCTTCATTAACTGGAGGTGACAAAAGTCAGTAAGGGGAGTGATGCTTTAAATATTAATGTTTTGAAATAAATATGAGAGTTTTAAAATAAATACCTCTGTATTTCTTCCCATTTTTTTTTATTTCTGAGCTTTTAGGTTCCTTTTTTTATTATTATTTTTTCAGTTTTGTGAACCTTCCAAAGCTGAAGTGCTGTGCAGTGGGAGAGATGACGGTTCTCTCCTCTTCAAACCTTTCTAGCATTTCTTTCTAGGCCGAGGTTTCCCACACTTTTACATGTGAACATTATGCAGGGTGAAGAAAGCACATGGAGAGGGAGCAGTGGGGCTGGGAGAGGCAGCCTTGCTCTTGCCTTGACCTCAGTGAATGGCAAACCTCCTCCTTCCTAAAGAGCTGGTCAGAGATTTTCTTGCTCTTGCAGCTAGCGGAATTCCCTCTTATTTTCAAAATCCCACTGAAGGAATAGGAAAATGCTACAAACTAGAAAAGACCTGCATTCTCCCCTCTTACGAAACCTTCCCGACCTGTTGGCAGATGAAGGAAAGACCTGGTGCATGCCTTTAGGTTTCAACTCATGGGTATTTTCCAGGGTAAAATCTTGTTCAGAGTATGTCAAATCACCTTATGGAGTAGGCCTGTTGGGTACAATAGATTGGGAGCTGCTCTTTCCCATAATCCTAAGGTTTCGGGGGCAAAAAGGAGAGTACTCTCACACTGGTGAATCACAAGCGTCTCATGCTGTTGCATGGCTGTGACCTTCATGCAGGAAGCTCCGTTACAGCGTGGAGATCAAGTGCACCGTGACACAGATGTTTGCAACTGTGTGCATGTGCCTTCCTCAGTGTTTGTTCTCATTGTGAGCTTTAAGGTCTTGCAGAGAAGATCAGTTTATACTTGTGCATGGAGAAGATCTTGCAGAACCTCTGCAAAATGACAAATTTTGCATCAAAACCTTGGGATTCTAAAAACTTTTAAACAGCTCATCCTTCTCCAACTTTCCCTGAAATATTTAACATAAATTCCACCTTTACCCTGTTAATATAGCTATCTCCAATTAAAATCCGATGATACTACACTCCTACATGAACCTAAATCTCAGTTTAAGAGAGTAGCCTGTAGGCAATATGTAAAGCATTTGAAAATTCAGAAATTTAAAAACTGGTGTTGAAACTTAGGTTCATCTGTCAGTATTCAGGCAATGGTGTAGCCATTGTTGCCCAGCTATTCCTATTGTACAATGCAAAATTATCAGGTTTAGCAAGAAGTTATTAAAAATGCAATCACACTGAATTTTCCATTGCTTTCCAGCTTTTAGATTCAAACTACAATATGAATGAAAAACTTCCTGCTTAGGTCTCACAATTTAAAACTTTTCTTTTTGCAAATGTGATAGTGTGTTCCCTGTTATTCATTTCACTGCAGGATCATAGTTTTTAGGAGTTTTGTTTGTTTGTTTGAGGTAATAATTGGGAGACTCGAGTAAAAAGTGAGTTTTATATATATGTGTGTGTATGTGTGTGTGTGTGTATACGTATATGCTGTGTATATATTTATTAGGGTGCATAAGACCTTAATGAAGAAATCGAATACTTCCCCTTTTTTATTAAGTGTAAAATGTCTTGGGAAAAAAAAATGGAAAAATTTATAGACTTCAGTACTCTACATTCAAGTTGTGCTTTTAAAAGCTTGATTTAGGATTTTTTTAAGAATCAGTTTACTAATTTCCAATAGGTTTGCAATCTCAAATATCTTTTGATTTTGTGCATCTTTTCCTTCTATTATTGTTGGTCTTCATGTTCTCTCTGTAATTTGTCAGTTATGGGGAAGAATTACCAATATAATTCTCTACAAACTCCAGTAATATCTCTGCCCTTCACAAAGTAATGAAGAGAGGTCAAAAATATTGCATATCATCTTTAAAGGCTACATAATTTTTTCAGCTTTCATACAGCAGGTAACCATTGCTCAGCCTCATCTCAGGGCCTTTTCAAATATGTGGTTCTGTTACATGGTTCTACTGCTGGCTGTGATAGGATATTCAATAATCTCATTTTTTACTAGAATTTTTTTTTTTTTTGTCTTGCAGTCCTCAGGCAACCTCCTGCTTTCAGCTTGAATTTTAAGTCCAAATGATTTTTTTTCACTTGTTTCCAGCATTTGGTCTGTACCAAAATTCAGCCTTTTTGAACTTTTCCAAATTTATTTTCCTGTGTTCTGCAGTGAGTTCAGCCCCACTTTCTGTATTAGTTAACCTTTTGCCCTAGAAATATTTGTTGATGGAAATTTTTTCTCGGTTGGTTTAGGTTTGTGATAGTCAGTGAGTCAAGGCTGATAACAAAACCCCTCTGCCAGCGTGCCGAGGAAAGCATTAAACCACAGCTGTACTCCTTGGTGCTCCTGTCTTTACCTGCCCCTATCACATACCATTACACTTGATTTATCCAGTGTAACGTGATCCTTATACAAAGCCAAGCTTGCTTGACAAAAGAACTTCCATTTTCATGCCTTTCTTACCTCTTTTCCAGCTACATTTTCCCCAGTTCAACAAATAGCTCTGATGCAAAACTTTCAGAGTACAAGGAGCCAGGAGTAAATCTGCACAACCTGGATTTGGATGGGACTCAGAGGGATGAATGTGTATTGTTTCTTGGTCCTCCTCCCTCGCAGCCTCTTGTTTTCTGATTCCTTTTATGTGGTATTAACCATCTTGGTTATCTCAGAGAATGTCAGCAGCGAGATGCATCACAGTGTAGCGTGTCCTGTTGTCTACGTGTTTTCTTGATCTACGTGCAAGTGCCTTTGAAGCCCAAGTGCAGCCATCTCAGGCTGGCTTTTGGGAGGATGCAGGGGGCAATTTCACATTTCCATAAAGCTGAGTACTTAAAAGCTAGACAAAGTGATCTGGGCAAAATATGCACAGTTCTTCCATAGCAAGTCCCACTAGGACACCTTCTTCTTCAGACTTCGACATGAAACAGCTCTTAGCGCTAATCTTTGCGTTGGATCAAGCTTACAGTGAATTACACAAATCCCTGCAAATTAAAACAGTCAAAGGCCTTAGAGTAAGATAAAACAAGTTGCAAAATTGGAAGGTGCTGCAAAGTTCAGGTCATAAAATATAATATGCTGCCTTTAGAAGTCTTTAAATTGAAATGAAAAATGCAAGATTTCTGTGAAACAATGGGACCTAAAAAACTAACCAGAGATTAGATCTTTGTCTTGGGAATCATAAACCTCTAGGATTCTTGTTTCATGTTTTAAACTTTTTTGTTTGTAGCCACATGGACTGTAAACTTTGTCCCTTTTATTTTTAAGTGAAACCTGAGGCTCCTCTGTAATCTAACGGGTTATGTTCTTTCAGTTTTGATTTTTATTTTTACCAGGTTTTTTGCATGCATCAAAACCATGACTTGCAGTCAGAATATGAGTGTCCTTGTCAATATTTGAATAGGCAGAGGTCAAGCCAGAAATGAGAACATAACTTACATATTCATAATTGCATAAATTGTCCCAAAAGAAGGACTTTTATTATATACTGCCCATTTGCATGCTTAGTTAGTAGTTGAGTGGGCACCATGAAGATGTCAGCTGCTCCTGTACTGATGAATTTATTTGATTTTGTGTGAGCCTGCATACTTTTTCAGACAAGAGTACTGGTGTAATCTCTTTCTGTGTGGTAGGGACATGGGTTCAGTGCTTAAAAGAAGGGATTGCAACATCATACGTTTATTAAAAAGGAAGAAATCCTTGAAATATTCCATTCACCTGTGCAGATAAGCTGACTAGAGGTCAGTTAAGAGAAGAAAGAGAAAAGAGGAAGTTAGTAAGTGTGAGAAGAGAATGGGAGGAATTTGAAAAGATGGAGCAACTGTAAACAGTTGTGCTGAACGTAAGGCAGTTTATTAACGGTATGGAGAAAGGAGACGGGGCAGGGAAATCATAAGAAAGCTAATGTGAACTTAATAAACTGGTGTGTTTCAATGAACAGCTTTAAGGATTTGGGAAAAAAGCCATGTAATGAAGGAAAAAAAAGAAAAAGATGAGACTCTATGATCAGTGGTAGTGAAGTCCACAGATGCAGCCATCTGAAGTTGACAAGACAGGAGTAGGGAGGTAATTGTCCCCCTGTACTCGGCACTCATGAGACCACACCTTGAGTACTGTGTCCAGTTTTGGTCCCCACGGTACAAGAAGGACATTGAGGTGCTGGAGCGGGTACAGAGAAGGGCAACAAAGCTGGTGAAAGGGCTGGAGAACATGCCCTATGAAGAGCGGCTG
>JAVSBS010018055.1:5388-22474 GCA_033124195.1 Coracias cyanogaster | reverse complement strand
TGATGGATATATTGGACAGGACTGGGCCCAGTACTGACTCCTGGGGAACATCACTTGTCACAGATCTCCACCTAGATTAATTACATTGTGCCATTAATCACAACCCTCTGAGTTCTATCTTTCAGCCAGTTTTCAATCCACCTCACTGTCCATTCATCTAACCTATGCTTCCTTGTTGTGCTGGTTCACCCATCATCATTTTATGCTGCCATCAGTTGCCGGATCACACAGGCCAATGCTGAACTCAACAACATCCCCTCAGAAGTCTTCTTTCAGCTAGTCCTGCCATAGGTTCCTGTGGGCCCAGCTCCTCCACTGCCCACTGTGGTGCCAGCATCACCTGCTGGGCATAACGAACAGAGACGGCCCTCAGTGGCCCTTGTCACGGAAGGACACCACTGAGAGAGCTCAGCAAGAGGCAACCAGGCCAAACAGAAGTCACACCCAACAGGAAGCTCTTCTGACTGACTGGCTTCTGACTGATATAATCCTGGCCTTGCCCACCACCCCAGTGTTGACCACCTTGGTGAGGGCAGAGCCACAGGTGGGCCAGGTTCTGCCTCTGGAACACGAAGTCAATAAGAAAATCAAAACATTCTGCTGGGTTGTGACTCATTCACAGGTCAACTCCAGCTTGGGGCCCACTTCTTGGGCCCCAGCACCTCATTCCTAAGCTTGCCTACTGGGATACTGTGGGAGATGGTGTCAAACACCTTGCTGAAATCAAGGTAGACAACGTCCACCACCCTCCCCTCATCTATCCATCCAGTCATTCCATTGTAGAAGGCTATCAGATTAGTCAGAAATGACTACCACTTGTTGAATCCATGTTGACTACTACGGATAACCCTCTTTCCCTCCATATGCTTTGAGATGATGCCCAGAATGTTTCATCATTTTTCCAGGGATGGAGGTGAGGCTGACTGGTCTGTAGTTTCCCAGATCCTCCAGTCCTCAGGCACCTCACTTGATCTCCAGGACCTTTCAAAGATGATGGAGAGTGGTCCAGCAATGACCTCTGCCAGCTCCCTCAGCACCCACAGGTGTATCCCATCAGGACTCATGGGCTTATGGGTATCCAGTTTACTTAAGTGCTCTTTAGCTTGATCCTCCTCAACCAAGGGGAAGTCTTCCTTCACCCAGACTTTCTGTTTCCTCCGAAGACCAGGACTCCTGAGGGCTGACCTAAGCAGTGAAGACTGAAGCAAAGGCATTCAGTAACTCCGCCTTCTCTGCCTCCTCTGTCACCAGTTCACCTGTCTCATTCAAGGGCAGGCCCACATTTTCTCTTGTTTTCCTTTTGCCTCCAGTATACTTGAAGAAACCCTTCCTGTTGGCTTTGCCATCCCTCCCCAGGTTTAATTCCAAGGAAGCCTTGGCTTTCCTCGTTTCATCCCTGCATACTCTCATATTGATCATGCTAAACTTATATGACTATAACATTCATCTCTCCACCCAAATTATACTACGTGTCACCTGAGGGGGGGAACCTTGTAATTTTGGGGATAAAAAAACAGCGGAAAAAATGTTTAAATCAGTAGAGAAGAACTTCACCATCTGACAGACCAGTCGATGGGCTGTGTTCTCTTCCTCCACTCCAGGCAGGGACACCTCTCTGGGTAAGCACTGAACTTTTCACCCTCTGGTGAATGTTAACCCTGGGTGGTTGTTGTTTTATTATTACTATTTTCTGCTAGCAATATTAACCTTAATTAGTAGTGCTGTTTTAGTTAGTGAATTTATCAATGGTAGTCTCAAATTTGTTCTGTCACTCTCAATAAAAAAAATAATTTCCGACTGTATGTGAATCTGAGTCAGTGCAAGTCCTATGTGGGGACTCTGATAAACAGATCAGTGAAAGTCCTGGGACTCTGGCAGACAAATATCAAAATTACGTTCCTTTTAACACAACAAATACACACAAACTTTTCAGTGCCTGCAAGTAATCCTTCCAGTAAACTCCATCCTTATATAGAGCAAAATGAAAACAAACAAGAAAGCAGCATAAACACAATCTAAGCTAAATGAGGTAGAAAATATCTATCAAAATGTGTCAACAGAATTCTCTCACCTTTAAAAATATTTTCTATCTAGCAGTTCTGTTACTGTTATTTGATCATAGTTGAAAATGTGTAGAAGCAATAGAAAGCCTGTAGAAATAATATAAGAAGCTTCTATTCTTCATCTAGTTTTAGACTTTAAATACTTTTCCCCTCGCTTTTCTTTCCTGTTAGCTTCAAGAATAGAGGTATACAGAAGTAGCTCATACAAAGTTAAGCATTAATCAATTGCTAGAGAAGTGAGAAATCATACTTTTGTTCACAATTGATTTTAGAAGAAGGTTCTGCAGTCAGACCTTCAGAGGAGCCTAATGATATTAGAAGAGGTTCTGCAGGGTGTCCAGGTTTAGAACCGTCAGGTTGTTACCAGTGACTTTTAACTGTATCCAACTGTATTAAAACCTCTGCTGCCCTTCAGGGGCTGATTTGCAGGGTTAAAAGCAAAATATGTTTAATGCGTTTCATTTCAGCACTTTCTGTTAAGCTTTTCTAATTCTTATGTTTAAATGAATAAATAAAGAGGAAATTACAGGATTTGGGGACTTCTGCCAGGCAGTGTTTCTGTAGAATAGTGTGATTTTGCAGGCTCATTTTCTATAATGCAATGTTTGTCCTCGTACCATTATCTGTAAAACAAATCTTTCACAAATTTGCAACACAAGCCTGTACTCACATGCAGTGCTAAATTGCTATAAAATCAGGTAATAAATATGTGCTAAGTACGTATATTTGACTTGTATAAATGCTAAGCTTATGGCATGTACTTATCTAAGACATAAAGTTTTCCAAACACTGTATTTACTTCTTCAGGGAGGAGAAAATAGTTATTTTGGGCCGATGCTTCATATGCTGATTCTAAAATTAATTGCTGTTGAACTAAACGGTAAACATTGACCCCTAGCCGCAGTGTGGACCCTCTGTGTGGTGTTGTGTATGTTAATTTTACTGGAAAAATATATAAGGAATTAATTTATCTCTTTAGGACTCACTGTGCTAAATCTATGTTTTTACAGTACAAAATTGAGCCACTCAGGTATAAACTCAAAGGATATTACCCTGGTTTTGAGAAATCTCAGCCTGGCCTGATCAGTGGTGTTCTCATTAGCAGCTTCATTCATGTCTGTGTAGCTACTAATTGTGCAGTCTTTGTTCTGTACATGGTGCATTTTCTTTCAGTCAGAATGTCCAAACCTAGGAGTCCAAAAGTAATTTTCTCCTCTGAGACAACAACGTTAATATTTCAGCCAAATACCTATTTTTGATTAGTAGTTTCTAACTGTGCTGTCTTGTAAGGAGTGATGTGCATGTTCACACGGGATTCCAGAATAAGAATCTAAGCACATGGATCTCTCTGCATCATTTCATTTTTGACAGTCTTTAATCTAAATAGTCATTCAGGTTGTTGTGGTGTGTACCCTATGCAGAGGCTTAGCCCTCTCACCGAGAAGCCCGAGATTTTCTCCCACAACAAGTGATCTTTGAGGTGCAGCAATAGCTGGACATGCAGCTCTGGGTCCTCTCTAGGACGTGATGTTTAGGAAGCTTTCATACTTTGACAACCGGGTGACTTTAAGAGCTCTTACAACAGATGTTCAGAAATGGAAGTTTTAGTCCTTTTGGCTTTAATCATCAATACTGCTGTGCCAAATTGTTCTCTAGCAGAATGAGTTACTGAATCAGGGACGTTTATGAATCTCTGTGTTTATCCATGGTATTAGTTCTATTATTTACTATAATATCATAATAATTCCCTGGAAGGCATAAATATTTTCAGTTTACATTATCAGTGCAGCCTATTGATTTAGGACTTTGTCTGGGCTTCTTAATGGAAAACCCAGAGAAACAGCAGTTCCTCTTTATTTCTTCTTTACTGTTCGTTATCTCTTAGGATCAAACGGTGATACATGAAATACTGTTTTCTAAGGTGATTCTTGTACAGCATGGCAGTACGTTTTTCACAAATAGGTGGAGAGCAGCAATGAAGGGACAAAGTGAAGGATATCTGAATGGGCAACAACTGATATTTGCTTTTGGCAGAAGAGGAGAGCAGCATATAAATTGATTGATTAAACTGAAAGAAAAGGCAGCAAGATTTAGAGGCAATAAAGGTACAACTGAATACTCTTGTAGATATTTGTAGATAAGTTGCAATAAGACAAATTGGAAGGACAGGACAATCAGCTGTACATAGTGACCAGAGAGAAGTTTTAAATGTGGTATCTTTGATTTAAGTTGCAACCTCCTGTCTTGTCTTCTAGTCTGCTGTTGTGTAGATAGTGTCTTCCAGAGGGCTGCAACTTCATCTTTTTTTTTATCTTGTCTGTAAATTCTTCTAATAAAAACATTGTATCCTAAAGGGTAAAGATGTGGGAAGTCTTTAAAGTTGGTCATAAGCAAAAGGAAATGGAATGTTTTGTCTCTGAAATCCAAAGAATTAGACTGAGTTGGGTAGGGAAAGAACATGAAACTGCCTACTGTTGTTGGGAGTCACGGATGACTCAGCAACAGGGAAGAAAGTGATTATAGAACTGATCACATTATGAAGGATAAAGAAGAAAACTTGAAAAACATTTTGAGATATATTTTTGGGTATCAGAAATGCAGGATATTTTGGCAGGGTTCTGACTCTACCTTCCAGAAAGAAGCAGGAGTATTCAGAATGTGGTTTGGGGTACTCTATAGCTTAGACACCACACACAAAAAAATCAAAAGATGGTTTTGCTCTGAATTAGTACAGAAAAGTACAAGTAAATATTGTTGCAGAGGACAGAATAAGATAAAGAAAAGTACATTTTGACAATGATCCAGGTGTCACGCTAGGTAAACTTACAGGAAAGAGATGTGGATGCAGAAAGCAGTTGAAGAACCAGGAACACAGTTATCCTTTTGGGCCTGAGAATATTGCGATTGAAGCAGTCAAGAGAGACAAGTATACTTGAAAAGGTGGCTCATTCTTACTAACTGAATTTTCATCATTTTCTATAGTATAAAAAAAAGTCTTCATGTTTTTTTTCCTGTAGTCTTAAGTAGTCAGAACTTTTACTTCCCCTTTCACGTGTAATTTTTAAATTTTCTCTTTAAAATTAGTTCATTGCTATCTTCCATAATCTAACAATCTCAGTACAGCTGGCAAATAATTCTTCTTATCAAGTACATACTTGCTATTAAAAAAATTGTTAAACTTTCAGGTAGCAAAGAAATACATAACAAGTATAAATTCAATTCCAAACCCTAAATAATTTTAAGCCTTCAGTCTGAATTTAAACCCGTAAAGAGGGACCCATTTTTCAATTTTTTTCAAGAATTTTTGAGTTTTCAGAACTTTTTTTTCTACTACTTTAGAACATTAAGTTAATAACATTAATAAAATAAAAAAAATCTAAATATATTTCAGGTCAATTTAAACCTTCTATTTAGTAGGCTTAATTTTTTTTATTTTAGCTATTCATAATCTGTGTAAACAAGTTCTTAAAATATTTTTTTATTTTGTAAAGAAAACCAATTGAAATACCATTGAGCCTTGTCTTTTCCTCATGAGAAGAAAGGGGAAGGGGAAAGTGAAGGAGAAAGGGGAAGGGGAAAGTGAAGGGAAAAGGGGAAGGGAAGCCGGGGAGAGAGGGAAGGAAAGGGAAACGAGAAAAGAAAATACTTCAAATTCTTTGTTTCCTATTACTATCCAGGAGAAAATGCCATATTTTTTGGATCACTAGTTTGTTCAATTGCAGTAATTTTATTGTTCCCTCATGTTAACTAGCACTAAGTGCTCTGTTATATCAGAAAGGCCTCTTTTGTGTTCAGATGTTCTACTTATTTTGTGGCGCTTAAAACTCTCTCTCTTTGGTGGTTTGTCTAATGTGACTTTCTCAGCTCTCTTTGGTATCAAACTGCAATTTGTTTGAAACACTGATTGATAAGAAAAGATCATTATGGGACAGCAGGAAAGAAGGAATTATCATTTAACACTGATTTTTTTTTTGGTTCAGCCTGAGTTGTCACCAAACCCCTGTGGTTTCAAGTGTTCCAGATAAGAAAATAGGAGTAAAAAAAGACATTTTTTGAGTACTTTACATATTTTAAACACAAATGGACTTTCAAAATATTAAATATATTCTTGCCTTTCTGTATACACAATATTTCCAAAGAATGTACATCTTCAACCCCCTTCCTGAAAAAAACCCTGGCAACTTTATGCAAATATAGTCTTATTTAATATAAAATGTCTGGCTTGTAGCCCAATACAGTGTGCAGAGAAATGATAATCAAGTTGAATTACCATTTTTCAGACCTCAAGGTTAAAAAGAAATATTTAATCTGACCATATTTCATGTTTTAAATCTGCACTGAATATGAAATACATTGCAGTGCTACCACACGTATCCATGACTTTGCCATCCTCAAAGCTTAATTATTTTTATGGAACACTGATACGTTCTTTTCCCACTGTTTCCTACATAGCTCCTGATGGATAGCGCACTTCTTAGAACTTTTATGAAATGTCTTGAATTATGGTACTTCTAAAGATTATTTTATTTATGTGTTTTCTCCCTAAAGTCCTGCGCACAATTCTGGTTGAAAATTTTGAGTTAAACATTTCTGTTAAAGAAGTGTTTCTATTCTTACAGAAACAAATTATTTAAGCACATAATGACCCCTAAGAATAATAATGAACTCACTGACATCAAACAAAGGTAAATGACTCATAAAAATCTTGTCTGAGCTAAGGATGTGATCATGGAGTAGTCAAAGCCTTTGATTACTTTAAGATGTGTAATTAAAATTTACCTACATATAACGGATTCTTACCTTTTAAGTTTACTCCACACCTTCCTTTCTTCAGGTACCCAACAGTTTGAAACAAAAATATCATCTATTTTCTGCCCACCTCTCTTGTGTATGTAGGTTTGGAAAAATACTATTTCCATGTATTAATTGTTAATCTGGATTGAGAACTATCAGGATTAGAATATGTTCCAAATACTTTCAGGAAGTTTAGGCCCAGTAGCTATCTTTACAAAAAATAGCAGTATTTTTTCTGCAGGGCAAGGAAAGGGATTGAGATTGAAAATATTGGCTTCAGTTTGTTATTTTAAAGTAAATATTGAGAAGCTAAGAAGTTTCAGAATTACTTACTTTATTTACAGATACCAGTTTCAATTTGTTAAGGTTTAGCGTCAGGGCCATCCACTAGACCTGCACCAGATGCTGTCAACCCCTCTCCTTTCCCAGTGGGGAAAAGAAATGGAATATAAGGGGAGAGATAAGGGAGAGAATAAGAGAGAGAAACTTACAGATTGGAAAAGAAAACTAAAACAGCTTTAATAAAAATAACAATAATAAAATGAAATGTATACAAACCCAATATTGAATCCAACCCCCCCGATGGCAATTGCATCATCATCACCACTGATGCTGTGGAGCAGGCACTGGGGAAGTCCAAGATGGGACTCAGCGGCAGATGGGAACTGGATTCAGGTTGGATTCTGGAACTGGATTTAGGGACACATGGGTAGAACACATCAAAGGCAGAATAGTCAGAGTCCTCATCAGACACTGGTCACTGGAGAAGAGAGCTTGACCCTCATGATCCCTCAGCTTTATATTGAATATGACGTATATGGGATGGAATCCCTCACTGGTCAGTTTAGGGTCACCTGTCCTGGATGCTCCCCCCCGAGGTGCAGCCTTTCACTTTCTGCACCCCCAATGTCACACACAAGAGTTAGCAGTGACCTTGGTCTGCACGCACCAACCCTTGGTAGTAACTGTAAACAGCAAGTGTTATCACTGCTAGGGGCAGACACTGTCTGTGAAAATCTGCCGTTAACCTCAGAAAGTGCAGTTAGAAAAGACTGAGCTAAAAAGTAAACTGAACAGAATTAGTTCTGTTCTAACTCAAACCAGGACACAGTTAATTTCTGAAATGTGTTTCTGAACTCCAGGCTGGGAAAGCAAACCATAATGCCTGTGGAAGCTTGTTTATTTCTTTGCAGGGAAGGGGTGAATCCTTCCTGAGCTCTGATTTCCATGTGAGCATTACTCCGTTGTGACTGACAGCACAAAAGGTAGCAATAGAAAAAGCTTTTAAAAAAGATTTAAGAGAAAAACAGTGTCAGGGTACAACTACAGACTAGTATCTAGGGACTGAGTAGACAGATTTTCCTTTGATCCCTTGGAGTCTGAAGTTCATGTCCTTTTCTGTGTACACTTATTGTTCCAAATACAACAACAATTACATGTTAAATTTTTGAGCTCTTAGTATGGACAGTGTATTTAGAAAATATTTCTGAACATCTGTGTATTTTTTTAATATATTTCTTTCTGAAGGACATTTCAGTATAACGTCTTTGCTTCTAGACATGCCACATGTGCTCTTGTAAGATAAGGGAAACAAGAACTAATTAACATCTAAATGATGCCTATATTTTAAAGCTAATTATGCTTAATTAATGTATGAATATTTTATCATATATTACTAAGTACATTCAATTATCTATTTTTTTTAAAATATGTTATTTATCTCTCTCTCTATCTATCTATCTATCTAAATATTCTCCAGTGTGGTTTTTAAAAAAATATCATTTTACAGTTAGATCATTTCCATGGTATGCTGGGAGGAACACTGCAGCTATTCACAGAAATATTAACTACATTAATTGCATTTTTTGTCTGCTACCTTTTGTGGGCCTTGTAAGCATTTTTTTTCCTAATTATTATATTTTATTTTTAAAATTATTATGCATACATTTTACAGTGTCTTCAGGGCATACAGACACTTTTGAACAGCTAGGTCAGGTCCTAGAAGGCTGCCAGAATTAATAGAGAAAAAAATCAACAAACATGGTGGCATGTCTCTGATGTATGAAAAGACACTATTGTCAATACTTCCTGTTGCCTGAAAAACAATGGACCAGAGGCTTTTCCACCAGCCATCAGCTTTCCGTTTCTTCCTTTATTTAGACTCCCCTGCACTCAGATTCTTTTGCTTGGAGCTATACCGTGCTGCTTGCATTTATGGGTTTTTAAAATTTTTTGATCTATTGGATACAAATCGTTTGGCCTGTTCTTTCCAAACACCTTTAAGAAAAAGCCCAAACCAACCATCTTCTTTTTTTCCCTATGTGCCAGTTTATGAATGGAAGTGCAGAACATGTTAACAGAATTACATGGACTTAAATTCAATCCATCTAAATGTAGTATTTGGTTGTAAGGGAAATGTCCACGCAAGAATTTTTTTTAACTGTGGGATTGATTCTCCTCCTTGTTCATGCTAGAATGACTCATCACTTGTCACATCACATAAATAAGATCAATTTGGCATCCTTTGAAAGAATGTTCTAAATTGTCTGTGAAACATATGTATATGTTGCAGCAAGAGACCCTAGAGCTCTCTTTGTCTTACTAAGGATAATATAAAAATTTTTATTTTCTTGAAAGAAACATGCCTTCATGCACAAAGGAAACATACTGTCCTATTGTAACCACATGGACAGAGGTGCCCAATTGTTATTTTCTTCATCAGCTTCCCATTTTCTCATCTCTTCTTTTTGCTAAATAATCTGTAGTGTAGACGTCACTTTCAGTAATCATGTCTTCAAAGAAAGTTATGAACCAGAGTTTGACTACAGTGTATTTATATTAACAGACTTGATGACAGGCATAACTTTGTTGCTAATTTCTCTATCATTTCTTTATGCAAGTATTCTAGCTCAGCCGTGCTGGCTAATAGATATATGTGGATATATACATATATCATTCACATAGTTCTTATAAAACCCTGTATTATTGCTCTGTTTTAAATCAACCAATTTCTCTTACCTTTTCTACGTTAGCAATGACTTCTGGAATATTCTGCAATGATTTGATAACTGCAAATAGTGCCATTCATTCTGAGGAGACATTTTTTATGAATAGCTACTCAGTCACAGAGCTGCTCAAATGAGTATTCAATTGGGGAAAAAAAATTAAAAAGAAAATAATTTAATGGGAATATGATAATGAGCTATTTTAATGGTAAAGCATCAGAAAGAATTGGCTTCATTTTGGTACTATCACAATACTGATTTCTTGGTATTAGATTGGATTAAATATAGGTTTATATGCTGCATAATCCTATAGTCCTGTAAGAGTTAGAGAGGTTTCTTCTGTGGGAAAACTTAGCAAGGGTCTCTTCATACCTCCTAAAAGGAGGTTGTAGCGAGGCTGGTGTTGGCCTCTTCTCTCAAATTAGTGACAATAGGACGAGGGGAAATGGCCTCAAGTTGCATCAGGGGAGGTTTAGATTGGATATTAGGAGGAAATTCTTCACTGTGAGGGTGGTTAGGCAGTGGAACAGGCTGCCCAGGGAGGTGGCGGAGTCACCATCCCTGGAGGTGTTTAAAGAACGAATAGATGCGGCGCTTGGGGATATAGTGTAGTGGTTAGAGAGATGCTAGGACAGAGGTTGGACTTGATGACCTTGGAGGTCTTTCCAACCATAATGATTCTGTGATTCTGATTCTGTGATAGCCACAGCAGGTGTCTGGTGTGCAGCCGTGTGATTTGTTCTACATTACTTACTTTACATATTGTTTCTTTACTTTTACTGTTAGCCTTGTTGTTAGCTCTCCTTTTTCATTGTTCTTTTAATTAGGTCTCCTTACCTTAGCCCACGGGATTTTGCCTGGTTTTTTTCTGCCTATTCTCCTTCCCATCCCACTGGGGGTGTGGGAGGAGTCGGGCGAGTGAGCAGCCATGTGGTACTCAGCTCCCAGCTGGGTCTAAACTACGACACACATCTATGGGGCTGTATAGTAAATTGACTGGGGAAGGTTATACTACTGCAAATATCTAGACAACTCTCAGAAAAATATATTCTCAGAATATCTTGGTAATATAATTTGTGATATTAATTCTAGGAGTACTGTAGGCAACATTTCAAAGAATTTAATATCCAGCTGCTGAGCTGTCTTGCAGCCAGTTTCTTCTGTCAGACCTACATCACTTTGTACTAGAGATTCAGCACATGGCATTTTATAGAGTAGCACTTACTTTGTCCAGCATTGGCTATGGCAGGTTTTTCCTCTCCTAAAAGTATTTGTAATGCATTTTATTGCAGGAGTACCCATTCTTACATCCCTGAGTAACAGTCAAATGCCAGTAACGGACAGGTAGACCTTTCCTCAGCTACCAGTATTGGAATAACTAGGGCAGCACGTACTGTGCTGTAGAAGGAGCACTGTTTGGCTACAGAATATGATTTGCAAAGCTACTTGGAAAGTTTACATATGGCTTTATGGAACATCTTTTTAAAAAAGATGTTCCACAAAAGCTCTACTCCATGGAATTTAGTCAGAAACTTAACAATCTCCCAAATATTAAATTGTCAGGTTACATGAGGAAGGGAGAGAGAAGGAATGAGTATGGGACAGAACAATTACCAAGAAACCTCCAGCCTTAAAATTCCCCCATAGTATCATAAAACCAAGAAATACTCTTCATGATATAAGAAACTGTGTTTGGCTGGTCTACAAGTGATTTCAAAACTTTTTTTTTTTTTTTTGGTCTATTCTGTAGTAAGAATGTAGGTGTTACTACTGACTTAGACCAGTATTGAATTCTGATGCACTAGAATAAGATTCTCCATGGATGATTCGAAAAACCTTGTCACAAATGCATAAACTTGCTTGTGGTGGAACCTAGATCCTTGTCCTTTCAGTCAGAAGTTAACTTACTCCTGCATATAGCACTTGCAATTGAGTAACAGCCTCAAGGTAGGGAAAATATTCAGCAGTTGTATAAGAATCTAACATTTCTGCTATCAGTATCTATAAATTGATTGTTATAGTTGTGCTTTTAACATCTATCCAGATGTGACAGTTTGTACTATAAAATGTGCACCGAAGTGAAGACAAGGAACCTAAATAAATGAGATTACTGACTCACATATTTATCTCCTAGAAATCAAGAAGGTCAAAGTATTTAATATTCAATCGTATTTAATATTCAAATTAATGTCATGAACATAAATATGTAAACACTGTTAATAAATCCATACATTTCATTTTAAGCTGTGGTGTAAGTATTGCTTAGTTGTAACACACTTGATAATTATTTTTTAAAATATCACTGAAAATATTATTATTACTGTATGGAAAAAAAACAAACAACTGATTGGCTTTCTTTCTTTGATTTAACTAGTAGCTTTAAAAATTTCAGGCAACATATCCTAATGGGTATTTTAGTATATTCTGGACTCATTAAGATCGGCCAAGCACCTTGGAATTATGAAGGGTTTCTAAGAAATACATTCTTAAAAAGAAATGTGTTGAAAATAACTGTTCAGTGTATCAAGAAAAGTAGTACAGTCAATGTATATTTGTATATAATAGTTGAACTTGTATCAAGAACTGATCCCCTGAACCTGATAAGAGTTCTCACGGTATAAATTTACTTAGACACAAAACAGAGTTCTGTCGCGTGAAAATTGTTAATGAATATTTAAAAGTCTGATCTGATCTCTGTGATACATTGTTACACTGAGAAGGCAGAAGTCTTTCTTGGCCAGGATAAAATCTTAACACTGCAGATACGATCACTCCCTGCATGGGTGTATGTAGCCAAAGGGATCACTACGAGTAGGTAAGGCAGGTAAAACTTTTATTGTTTGCTGTGCTTAGGTCCCAGCTGGGTCTGAATCACAATTATGTAGGAACAAGTAGAACTGAGACAATCTAATACAGTTTATCCAAATACAGGACACTTAAACCACCTTTATATTCTGAATGCAAACCAAATCAAATGCAAATAAGTGCTTAGTACTAGAATATTTAACCAAAGCTCATCTAGGTTGTGTAAACAACAAGGGACATAATACAATTTTGCTAATCTCAAATTATATTGTTGGTTTTCATTTTTGTGAAAATACTCCAGGTTTTAGCAGAGAAATATAAAATTTGAAAGTAAAGGCTAATGGTAGCACAGCTGTGCAAAGAATACACAATGTTTTCAATTAATAATCAAATTAAAAATCAAACCTGAATGTATGACCATCTAAAACTTTGCTAGTCTCACTATTGCAAAATACTGTTATTCCAGTTGAGTAATTATTGTTTTTGACATGAAAGTAGTTAGAGGTAGTGAATGGTAGATGGAGGACACACCTGAAATGCTGTCCTCAGAAATGGCAAAAATAAATTCTGCCATGCCATACTGATATCAAAGTCATTATTAGAAGTTAAATGTTAACTTGTCATTGTGCCAACAGACTGGCATGAATCCTTTGAAACTGTGACTCATTCAAAATTAATTTAGCATTTATGCTACAGAATACATTTATGAGACAAACATTCCTTGGTCAGATAGGTTCAAGGAGTCATGAAAGGTCAGGAAACATCAGCTGGACAGTGGGAGATTTCTGCATTACTTTTGTTAAGTCTCGTGACTTTAATATATATATCACTTTTTAATGAAAACATCACTTTTCAGTGTGGAATAGACAAGGAATGACTACTAGTGCTTGTGTTACACTGGTGTATTTGTATTGGCACAGTAGACAATCAAAAATCAGTGATAACCTCCTAGGCTTTACTAGCCAATGCAAGACATGAAATAAATGTATTGTTCCACCTGATTTTTCTCTACCTATAATAATTTGAAATAATATTTTTAAATCCACCACCCTAAATTTTGTTTTAAATTTAAAAAGTGCGGTTTCACTGTGCAGCTTTACTGTGCAACTACTGAGCATGAACTGCAACAGGGGTGATTAGGAAAAAAAAAGTGCTTAGAGCAAAGATGAGTGACCCAGGATGGCAGGAATACCTTAAGCCAGGTTTTAGTGCCAGGAAAAATGTCTGTGAAACTACATTTTCTGTATGGCTCAAGGAAGAAGATTTCTTCTGTGGGTGCTTTTGGGAGGTAGGCAACAGTTAACCTGGTGACTGGCTCCACTCTTCCAAGCGCGGAATCATATGATAAAACCCAACAGAAGTTTTATGGTAAACAGAGGGCTTTTTGCTAAATAGTAAGGGGACACTGGTGCAGAACAATAGGAGAAAGTTGTTTGCAGAGGCATGAGAGAGAAACCTCCCAGCAAAGCATCCCTGTATGGAGACTCAGGGCCCTGGGCTCCTGGGAAAATCCGTCTGAGCAAAGAGGATTCTGCTGAGCAGGATAAGTACTGAAGCAAGAAATTGTACATCGCATTTATTGTTATACATATATGAGCTATGCCAAAGGTGACATTTTGGGTGACCAGGAGCTTTAAAACAGCATGGTTAGTTGCTTTCCTTGCCATATTTTCCAAAGTGACCAGCTTCCCAGTATAAGGAAAGGAAGGGGGAATAAAACTAAGGCAAGGCCACCAGATTGCTTAGGTCACAAGGTCTGTGTTTTCTTGAACAGGGTAACAGAGATGTGTTCTCTTTGTAGGATGTATCTTTGGCCACAGAGGCCAAAAACAGTCCTGAGGTATATGCAGATTCCTCCCACAAATCAGATATGGTGGGATTCCGGAGAATCAATCTAATAAAAATCCACAGTGGGAGCTTTGTCAGAACAAATGGATGATGCTGTTGTAGATATCCATGCTGACATGAATCTTTGGAGACACGTGATGGCAAAAGACTAAAAGTAACATATTATCATTACATCTATATCTCATTGAAAGACAAGTCTAGATGAATTTGATATTCAGAACTAAAACCTACCTTATAAACAGAGAAGGCTCAATGAGGAGCCAAAATAGATTCAGGGAAGAGAAAGACTGGGCTACCGTAAGAAGCTGGAGAATTTCAGTTTACATAGTTCTTCAAACAGAAAGTTAAGAAATGTTAGATTGCATCCTATAAACTCATCTGCTTTCAATGACCTCGCTTTATTGAGTCAGAAAGTAAATCAGACTACCAAGGAAAGAGTGTGAACATCAGATACGAAGTAAAAATATTTACAATACTATAATTGTTAGTTTTTTTAAATGCTTATGATTTTACAAGGTAAAGAATTTGGGTTCTGGCAATACCAGCAGCAGATAAGTAAAAGTCACATTCAAGGGTTACATTGCAGTTTTGCTTTGTGGTAGAACAAAGTTTTCAGCGTCTGAGAAATCAACCCAGTGCAGTGAAATGACCAAAATGCTACCATGGGTGAATAATTTTTTTTTACCTTTTATATTGGGAGACAGTACAGAACTGAAATTTATTTCAAGCTAAGTTGAAGAAAATATATACAAAATAACAAATTAGTTGTTTTACATTCTGATCAAGTGCAAGAGATGCTGCACATTGGATCATGTGACAAGGATTCACAGGTCAGACTGCATGCTGCAGAGGTTCCCACAGGTCAGGGCACATGGTAGGAAAAGTAAATCATGGCATGACATGAGCCCAGGTTTTCTCTGGAGACTGCATTCTCTTCTAGATGCTCCGCACTACTCCTCTTCCATACATTACAGTAAGTTTATCACAAGGTCAATCTACTATATCTGGAGTGGGAGAGAAATTGTAACTGAACTAGAAAAGCATTACCTGCAAACCCTGAAGTTGGGCAATATAAGAGAAACACAGATGTGTAAATTGTGCATAATGCTGAAATTTGGGAGTTATAAACAGGTTTCTGTAAGCATTGGCAAAAAAAAAAAGTAAAGAAAGTAGATTTGATAATTACATTCTGAATCAGCGAGCTTTGGTGCAGGGAAGTGTCCCTTGTTGTTCATTAACAATGGTGCAGATCAGAGAAAATCCAGCAAAAAAATATAAGTATACATTATAGAGGTAAGTAGAGACTTGGGCTAGTTTAATTTTAATTATCTTAAACCAGATTTGTTATGCTGGGAAAGTTTCATATGTTTACACATACTGAGACAGGAGTTCTGTTTGGAGCATTACTTCCAAGAAACCATGGCCATCCTTCTGGATTTCCTGTTTCTATAGGTGTCACCAACCCACTGTCATTTTGCAGAATGCTGGATAATAAAGTAGTTTTCACAGGGACTTGGAGTATCAGACCTGTGCAGTACTGATTAAAAAACTGAAGGATAATTAACAACAGTTCAACCAAAGCTTTAAATATATTTTTAGTCTTTACATACACCTGGAACTTTATAGTTCATAGGTCTTGGATTGTGGTGACTTTTCTATAAGGAAAAAGATTTTTTCTTTAATGGAAAGTTGGTAGTTTAAATGAAAAATGACCATGAGGAATTATTAACATTTTCTTTTCCCATCTTCTACTGGGAAAAAAAAAAAAGGTATTATATTACAATAGCAATTAAAATACAAGGTAAAATATTTTTATAACAGAGTTTTTCTCTACTTGAAAAAAAATAGTTTGTGAAGAAAGTGATACAGAATTGTCCTTTCTGTATTTAGTCAAGTATCTAAATTTCTTCTAGGGGGTTTTGAGAACAAAATCAACTAAATCAATGGAGAAATGTTTTGCAGATATAGCTTTAAAACTGTCTATTATCATTAGGGAGTACAAGAGATGACTATTGATTTTTGAACACTTAAACTGATGATTCTATCTCTAAATGTTGAAGAAAATTGCTGAAAAATGAAGGAACATGGGTGCTATTGTGTTCCAGCTCTTATCTACCTAGGAGTAGACATCTATGTTGAAGTGGATGTCTAAGTCAGTGGAACAGGTTGCCCAGAAAGGTGGTGGAGGCCCCATCTCTGGAGACATTCAAGGTCAGGCTTGATAGGGTTCTGAGAAACCTGACCTAGTGAGAAATGACTCTGCTTATTGTAGGGGGGTTGGACTAGATAACCTTTGGAGGTCCCTTCCAACGCAATATATTCTATGATTCTACACTCAAGCATTCCTATATAGTAATTCAGCATACAAGATTTTATTCCCAGAGACTACATCACAGATTCAGTGTGCTTACCTCACTGCTTCTCCTGAAGCTACAATCTTTCAGAGCAGGTCACAGTGACACAATAATTTCAGCTGCTCATTGAATCTTCTGGGTTATTGTAATGGGTCTGGCTGAGCTGGTTTTCCACATAGCAGCAGTGTTTTTGTGCTGGGAGCTAGAAGGGTGTTGA
>JAVSBS010018054.1:5407-26702 GCA_033124195.1 Coracias cyanogaster | reverse complement strand
CCCCGCCCGCCGTCACGCAGCCGCCGCCGCAGAGCCCGGGGAGGAGGCGCCGGGCGGGGGCAGCGGCCGCCGGAGGAGGCCGAGGCGGGAGCGGGGAGCGCGGCGGCGGCTGCAGCGGCCGCGGCGGGGCCAGGTAGGGCCGCGACAGGGCCTGAGGGACCGGGGGTCCTGGGCATCATCCCCGGGCTGCCCTTGGGGAGCGGGGGGGGGGATCGGCGGGAGCCTCTGAGACCCGGCTGGAATCCGCAGCGACCCCGGTGGGCTCTGCTGGAAGGGGAATAACTATTTTCTTACGTAACGCCGGGCATGACGAAATTCGGGCCTGTTTTGGGGGCACAGGGTGGCCCCGGAGGGCGAGGCGGGGAAGGTGCGAGGAGCTGCCATGCGCCTGCCCGACGATGCCCTCGGCGGTGCCCGGGCAGGCCGAGCGCAGGGCGATGCCGTCGCATGGCGCTGGGCATCCCCGTGACTGGGATTGAAAGGTCATTCGGGCACGGAGGAGCCTGGCAGGGCTCTTGAGGCGCGCTTCCACAAGCCCCGAGCGTTCCTCGCCTTCCCAGGGAGCAAAGGTCGTGGGTGGCGCGGTGGCAGGTACCTGTTGGGGGTGATGTCCCTTCCACCGCCCTGGCCCGCATCCCTGCCAGCCTTTCTGCGGGTTGGCACGTTCACCTTGACATGCACCAAAGAGCCAAGCCCTGCCCCAAGCAGCCAGGCGTGATATTTTTTTTTTTTTCAGTTTATTCAGCTTATTCTCAAAATGTAGCTCTTTTCCTTAAGGAGGGGGAATAATGTGAGTTTAATAAAATCTCAAGGACTCGGCTTTTCCCTCCCGAGCAGCCACAGCGGAGCAGCTGCCTCCGTTCTGCCTCGTCACAGCCCTCGCTGGGAACAACTCTTGCTAGAGGGTGAAAGGCTCATTCAGTCTTTGGGCATTTGTTAAAAAAGAAAGTAAAAGGCAAATTATCTGAAAACGAAATGGGGCTGACTCATCCTTACTGACCAACGCAGGGCTGTGTCTCTGGGGAATGTTTGCAGCGGTGCCGGCTGAAGCAGATCCCATCTCATTTCTCAGGTGGTCTAGTGAGGGTCAGAAGCACGTTGCAGTTTTTTGTGCAGTGGACGGTTGAATAATCGCTTGTCTTGTGGCATTTCGTCCGTGAAATTTTGTCGGAATTCCTTCCAAAAATGGCTTTTGCATAGTAAAAAAAAAGGTTTTCAATAATCCGCAGCACCCTCTGCTAAAGGTTCATGCAGAGAGTGGATGGGCTCCACCTCACGCTACACCTTTTCCTCCTGCCCACGTTTGGGTGGTGGGTGGGGTGCGATGGTGTGTGGGACAACACGGTCAGGTCAACAGCAGCAGGAGCGATGTCCCCAGCCCTGGCTCTCTGGGATGCAGTTGGGAAGCACCACACAGGCCCTCCTGGGTTTGGCATCTGCTGCAGGTAGAGAAAAACCCGCCCATTAGCTCCGGTGCTCTGGGTGCTCCTCTTCTGTGTGAGGAGAGCAAGGTGTCAAATGGTGCTGGAAGGCAAAATACCAATTTAATTAGTCATCTGCATGGATGTGGCACTGGGTGTTCCCGCAACCAGGCCAGGAGTGAGGGACATGTCCCTTCTTGAGCGCTGTGCTAGGGCAGGCACCAGCCTTGCCCTGCGCCGAGGTGGTGGCACAGGGTGGGAGAGCACTGCTGCTCATCTGCAGAGATTTGGAAGAATCATAGAATGGTTGGGTTGGAAGGGACCTTAAATCATAGAATCATTAAGATCGTGGAGTTCCAACCCCCCTGCCATGGGCAGGAGCATCTCCCACTAGACCAGGTTGCTCAAAGCCCCCTCCAACCTGGCCAAGAGATAATTAAGCTGAATGTTTAATTGAATGTCTAGGGTATGCGGTTCTTTCTTCTTCCTTTGCAGTTTTAGTAACTACAGCAGCTTCAGCAGGCAGCTATATCCCCCGGTTTTGTTTAATTGATACTTACATGTGATAGTTTAATAAGGGGTTGCTTTCCAACCGTGTCATTCTTAATTTGTACCCTTACAGTGAAGGGCAAGCTCTTTCTTTAATTCCCTAAATATTAGTATAGGCTAAATAATAATATTTACATTTGCTTTTAAGGGGTTTCTCTCCTCTGTGCTCCAGTGTTTATTGGGCTACAGAGATAGTGTGTAAACCAGTCTTTGAAAACAAAAGCAGCTCCATCACGTGTGTGGTTCAGAAGCAAAGCTCTACTAGGAAGGCTGTGGTTGGAGGGATGCTCTGAGGCTTTGCTACCACTTGCAGGAAGGAAATTGGGGACTTCAGAGTCTTCAATTTTGAGTCCTAATGGTGCATGGATTACAGGACATCAGCACAGTAGCAAGTCCGGGCAAAAAGTGTTGTTAATTATTGTTCCCGTAAGTATTTACAAATCATGTGCTTATGCTGGCTTCTCAAAAGAGTCTTGGATGTGCCCAATTTGATGTTTCACCTCAGAGAGACTACTCATGTGTTTATGGTTAAGCATGTTTTTAAATCACAGGATCATAGAATCATAGAATGCTTTGGGTTGGAAGGGACCTCAAAGATCATCTCGTTCCAACCCCCCTGCCATGGCAGGGACACCTCCCGCTAGATCAGGTTGCTCAAGGCCCCATCCAACCGGGAATTAGTCTTTGGAACCTGGTTCAAAGCAGACTATAGTCATGACTTGAATGGATTTGGGATCTGGATCATAAGAGCCAGCACCGTGCTAACCTGGCAGCCTGGGATTTCAGATGGTGGGACAGGGACACCAGTGCCATGCAGAGCTGGTGGCTCTGGCCAGCCTGCCGTGGGCACACAGAGAGCGCTTGGCCCTGACCTACCTGAGAGCAGAAACGTCGTCCTTCCTGGCTTATTTATCGATACAACAATGTCGGGTGGGAAAAGACACTGCACTGGCTGGGGGTCCAGAAAGTTGCTTAAAAGCTGCTCCGTATCAAGGAATAATTTTTCCTTTAACGAAGGAGATAAATGAGAAATAATCTTTTTTTTTTTTTTTTTCATCTTGAGGCAAGAGACCCTCATGTCCCATTCTTCCCTTCTCACCCTTTCTTCCTCATGCAGACAGGCTATACGTGGTCTCATAACCCGATGCTCTCTGGCCCTCCAGCTCACACGCTGGTGGGACGTGTCCCCAGCAGCTCTGCAGTGACCATCTTCTCAGGGGTCCTGCTTGTGGAGATGGGGAGCTGAAATGTTCAGAACTGCTGTTACCATCCAAAAACGGTACACGAGTTCAAACGTATGAGGAAAAAACATGGCTGGAGTAAGGTTAAATCCAAGCTTTTTATTTTCCTAGTCTTGAATCTGGTCGACTCCCATTGTCTTAATGAGAATTTAATTCTTATCATGGATTTTTTTCACGTCTTAAGTTTTTAGATTGCTCTTTCTTGTCATGTAAATATAAAGTTGCTAAATCTATGTAGGGAAACTTTAACTTAGACATGTAGGAGAGTTATGAAGCAGAGATGAGTTTTCCTTCAGTTGCAGCCAGTCCTTGCGTTTGCCAGGAGCACCCTGGGGGCCTGCTGCCTGTTGGGTTGGTTTTGATTTAATTGCCCAGAACAGCATCGTAGGGTGAAGAGTTTGCCATCTGTGACACTGGAAAATATTCAAATTTGGCTTGTCTTTAACGAAGCCTTCACTAGGGCTGGCGCTTGGGTCCTGCAGCTCCAAGGGAAGCTTCCTATTTACAGCATTTATAAATTCATGGAGATGATGCTCACAGCAGCACCCGGAGCTAAATCCTTCATTCAAGTCTTCTTCGCTCATGACTTACATGCGCCACAGGATTTCCTATTCAAGAAAATCACAATATTTTCCTACTTAGAACATGTTTCACATATTCCACTTGGCCTGCTTCGCGTGGGAGTCGAGGTACGTCGTCACTCTGAGCTACTTGCACAGTTGGAGAAGGATAAAAGCAATGAATTCACTTCAGCCCTAACCTAATCTGAGTTAATGGGCTGGAATCCCACTGGTGAAAAGCAAGGGCACTTGGTCACGGCCGTTCCTTGATCCTTTAAGAGTTTGAATCCCTGTTAAGCATGCTTGTCTTACAACCTCCACTCACACAGGATGTAATCAGTTTTGTTTTCCATCTGTTAAACAAGAGGCTTCTGATTAGCCAGCGCAAGCAGAAATAATTATTTTTGTTCTTGCTGACCACGCCAAGGTTAACCCCACGTACCTCGCTCGTAGTGTCGGCCACACTCGGCAATTTTAAGCACCTTGCTCTGCATGCGTCGCATGATTTGCCTTGCAACCGGCAGGGATTTGGCTTTCAATATTGTCCCGTAATTATAGGAATTGCCTAAGTGGAGATCGTGCCGTCTCCCACCGTCCTGCAGCCACGGCCCAGACGGTGGCAGCGGAGCAGCCTGTCACAGCTCACCCACCCGATGAGCCTGGAGGTACACCAGCATCAGGGGGAGCAAAACCTGCCTTCGTGGGCTCGGATAAGGGAGAAACGTAGTCTACGAAATCCAAACCACAAGCGTACAGCACTCAGTTTTCAAGAAAATCTTTTGATTTGATGAAGTGACTCAGATATATTGACCCAATACAATTCCAAAGTGCAGCTGGCAGAGCAGCGCATTATCTCGCAAAGTGATGATTATTTGGTATTTCAAGTGTGGGGATCTTCAGCGTTTTGAATTTTTGATGATGCTAAATGGAAATATCCATCAGAGGGTTCTCACGAGACCAGGCTGCTCTGGCTGGGAGGAAACATTTCCTGAACGCACAGAGCCCTGGGTGAATCCTGCCATCCCTCTCCCGGGTGCTGCCGTGAAGGTATGGCCTTCAAACAGGGCATCATACT
Source organism: Coracias cyanogaster (assembly GCA_033124195.1). Lineage (NCBI taxonomy): Eukaryota > Metazoa > Chordata > Aves > Coraciiformes > Coraciidae > Coracias > Coracias cyanogaster. The sequence continues at coordinate 21,856 of JAVSBS010018054.1, read as the reverse complement.
CCGATTCTCTTGCCTTTAAAAAGGAGCAGGGGAATTTCTTAAAGAAATCTGTTAATACTTGGTTTGGGGTTTTTTTGTGCATGGTTGTTTTTTTAAAGGCTGGTTTTGTGCCTAAACATTAAATCCCTGCTTCCATATTTGCACAAAACCCAAAGACAGACGTGTAGGTTTAATAGAAGCAGCCAAAACTGCTTTGAAATATGGAATGCTTTTTCTTTCCCCCTTATTTTTTAAATTTAACTGTTTAGCTGCTTATGTATTTGAGACTGCATCTTATGGCTGAACTATAACTGGAATGAGAGGACATGAATCCAGGTAGTCTCTGCAACTGAAGCTACATCACAGTACGCAGCCATGTACTTTGCGCTCTGAGAAGACTGTTTTGCGTTTCTTTAGCCACCAAATCTGTTCTGTTCCCTCTAGGACAGGGATTCTTCATTTACGCAATAACAATATCCTGCTTGAACAGGCAACAGCTTGTTGAATGAAGCGCTCGAGGCGTTGAGTGGCTGCTGGAACTCCCCGGCTGATGCTCGAAGGGTGACGTGCCTGCCCCGAGAGCTGCAGCCGAGTCCACAGCCAGAAGAGCCACCCTCGTGTCCAGAGCGACGTGTTTGGTTTGTGGTTTAAAGGAATGGGTTTTTGCTAACATTGGATAGTCTGGAGTAAGGATTGGCAGGCGATTTTTTAAGCATTTGCATGCTTATGTAATACGCTGCTTATTACTTTTGCATAACCAAAAGCTTTAAGAATATGGAACTTCAGCACGACATCTGGTATCGAGAGGACCAGCTTTAGAAGTATGATTTATCTGTTTTCCTTTTTAAAAATTATGATATCCTGTCTGTAAAGGCAGTGTGGACCATTTGAGATTGTTGGACTTTGCCTCCCTAGAACAAATTTCTGTACTTGGATAAGGAAGTAAGTTTGGTTGGTTTGTTCCTCTCAGGATCCTGTTTTCTCTTCTGTATGCGATGACACAATTTTCTCAGCAGCAGAGAAAACAGGAGGCATTAAAATTTCTTGTGGGAGGCCACTGAACTGGTCAGGGCTTGCTGAAGATGGGAAAGCGAGGACCTACGTGGCAATGTGGGTGTCCCTGCCCAACTAAACATGACGGAGAAAGGTGTCTCTGCAGCATCCACACCGTTGGGCTGGTCTCTTGCTCCAGGCTTTGCAGAGAGCTCCAGTCTTCATCTGGCTGCTGAAGCGGGGCTGTGGCTACCTGGCTACCCCCCCACTTATCCCTTTGGTCTTCATTTTTCTCAGCAAGCTCTTTTTTTTTTTACCCCCAGTTGATGAACAGAAAAACACTTAAAGGTCAATGTCTGAGGAGACAACCCATGAAGAGCAGTAGCAAAGTCAAAGCAAACTGAAGCAGAAGAGGGACCGTTGGTTGGTTTTGCCAATACCCTTTCCTGCTCGGCGTTAGGGGCAGAGGGACGCTCCTGATGCTGGATGCTTGTCCTGGTTACGTGTCCCGAGTGGATGACTCGGGGTGCTCACGCTTTGCGTCAGAACGCACAGCTCTGTTGCAAGAAACGGGAGGGATGTTTCCGAGAAGTGGTTTTAAAAAAAGAAGTTGTTCATTCATGTAGTTATACTGATAACAGAACAACGGTTTACTCTTTGCAAAGGCGCTGACCGTTTGCTCTTTTTTGTTTGGTATATATTTGCTCTGCAACCTGTTTCTCAGTGGTAGATGCATGTTAATTGCTCCTGTTGGCTAATGAGCAAAATCATCACGCTCTCTTCTACAGCTACTTTCTTCTGGCTGTATTTATTGATAGGTGGTGGATAGAAAAATAAAACTGGCTGAAACATGCTTAAGTTTTGGTTGCGTAAATGAATGAAGTAAGTTTCTGAACACTGTAATTCCCCCCCCTCCCCCCTTTTTTTTTTTCTTTTCCAGAAAATGGCTGTTCCACCTGCTTATGCTGATCTGGGCAAATCCGCCAGAGATGTTTTCACCAAGGGATATGGTAAATAAAGCCAAAATAAGTTGGAGCTTTCACTGTCTACCTGATTCCTGAAACTATTGGGATTTTATTGCTTTTCCTTGATAAATATTCCAGTCATTTCCATTAGCATCCAGAGAATTCTCTGTTGTAGCTTCACATTCCCCTTGCTGTCTGGACAGGGTGGGTAACTTGCTATTTTTTGACAGAATTCTTCCTGTTCCCCATAGGACTTACCTGTTTTGAAAGAAAATTGGGTGTTGTATTTTAACTGTTTCCTTATATCCTGAATAGGATCACTGATGTCAGTAGTTTGCTTATGAATAAAATGCTGCTCAGTATGAATAAGGATATTATGACCAAATTTGGTCCCAGTTATATTGCTGAGGTCGTTAGAATTAATTGATCAAGTGCTATCTGAAGTGAATAAGAGCTGTGTAATCTGCTTCATAAAAACACATCATTTGATAACTGCAGCCTTGGCTTATTTTTTAATAGTTCACCAGCGATTTAGAAGGGATTTTTAAGAAAGAAATCAGAAATGCTTTTCAAGTTAACATGTATATAATTGATCTTTTTTACTCATCTTCTAGGTTTTGGGTTAATAAAACTTGATTTGAAAACAAAGTCTGAAAATGGGCTGGTGAGTTTGGAAACACACTGAATTCCAAAACATTGCCATGTTTTTGTGTTTACTGTAGATTTCAAGAATAGAATCCCTTACTTTACCATTTCTCAGATACCTTATAGCCTTGAAAGTTTGTATTTATAATTTTTGTGTAATATATGAGACTGCACAAACTGGAGTAGAAGAAACAGTGAAGAGCTCCTTTGCAACCAGGGTAATTGCTTACTATGAAAATGGTGTTGCATCTCCTAGAAGGCCAGGCTGAGAGAGTTGGGGTTGTTCAGCCTGGAGAAAAGAAGGCTCTGGGGAGACCTTCTTGCTGCCTTCTGGTATCTGAAGGGGCCTACAAGAAAATTGGGGAGGAATTTTTTACAAGGGCTTGTAGTGACAGGACGAAGGGTAGTGGGTTCAAACTGGAAGAGAGGAGGTTTAGATTAGGTGGAAGGAAGAAGTTCTGCACTGTGAGGGTGGTGAGATCCTGGCACAAGTTGCCCAGGGAAGTTGTGGGTGCCCCAACACTGGATGTATTCAGCGCCGGGTTGGACGGGGCTTGGAGCAGCCTGGTCTAGCGGGAGGTGTCCCTGCCATGGCAGGGGGTTGGAACTACATGATCCTTAAGTTCTCTTCCACCCCAAACCACCCTGTGATTCTGTTTGAGGCCACAACCGTGGCCTGTGCTTGGAGGAGGCGTCAGTGCCTCCCTCCTGCTTTACTGGGTTGAATGAACAGAAGATGGGGATCTGATCAATGCTGATCAATATCTAAAGGGCAGGTTACAAGTAGAGGAGGCCAGACTCTTGTCAGTGGTTCCCAGCTACAGGACAAGGGGCAACAGACACAAACTGGAGCCCAGGAGGTTCCATGTGAATAGGAAGAAAAATTTATTTGCTGTGAGGTTGTCTGAGCCTGGCCCAGGCTTCCCAGAGAGGTTGTGGAGTCTCCTTCTCTGGAGAGATTCCAAAGGTTCCTGGATGCCACCCTGGGCCCCCTGCTCTGGGTGACCTGCTGGAGCAGGGGGTTGGATGAGATGATCTCCAGGGGTCCCTTCCAACCCCCACCATGCTGGGGTTCTGTGATCCTGTGAAATACACTGATTTCTGAACATGCTGCTGGCTCTTCTTAGCAGTCACTAAACAAGAGAGTTGCAGCGTAACCGTGTATGGGAGCTAATATTTAGGGTATCTCTGCGAAGCATTTGCAGAGTTACATGTTGATTCACACCTCGTGCAGTCAGTTATTAGAGCAGCACCTTGTTCTGCTGCTGGTAAGAGTTATCCACGCTCTTGTCCCTTAGCATACGATGCTTTTTCTCCCTGGCACTGAATTATTTTGTGGGGCAAGAGTGTGTTCATATTAATGACTAGCAAACATGTTTTTAAATCGTCTGAGAACCCTGTGGTATTGAATAATATCCCAAATTATAGTGACTGATATGTTCTACAAGTATAAGTATATGCCTGTGTGCAAATATATAGATATATTTTTGTAAATATATATGGTATGTATATGTGTAATTGTTTTTTTTTTTTTTCCTTTTAGGAATTTACAAGCTCGGGTTCAGCCAACTCAGAAACGAGCAAAGTTAGTGGTAGTTTGGAAACAAAATACAAATGGGTGGAATATGGATTGATGTTCACGGAGAAGTGGAACACTGACAACACACTAGGCACCGAGATTACTCTTGAAGATCAGGTAATTTTTGGCTCAAAAGATGTCATTTGCAAATTCACTTAAGACAGTCTCTAATTATGAAGCCAACCAGTGAATTTCTTTTCTGTTCAGCTTGCACGTGGCCTGAAGCTGACCTTTGACTCCTCCTTCTCTCCTAACACTGGGTAAGAAGTGAGTAAGCTTGAGCAACAAAAAAAGGCATTTTAAATTTCAGTTTTCCAGAATACTGCCTTGCCTCTTTATTCTCTCTGTCCTAAAATACGGAGACAGTCAATAGCCTGTGTGTGATGAAATCACGTACATCAGATTGAAATCTGACTATTATCAATCCCTTTTTAATCCTAAAATGTAGTAAGCGAGCTTTCAAATCCAATAACTTGAAAATTATAGTCAGAACTAGGGTGTGAAGAAAAGGTTTTGTTTGCGCTCCTGTGGCGTATTTCTGGCCGTGTCAGAGGATGAGCTACTGCCTGAATAAAAGCGCTAAGCAAGTCAGCTGTAATGCAAAGCTTAACAAGCTCCGGGAGCCAGTTGGCTGCAGCTCTAATAGGTCGACACAGTAATTGGGCTCTTCTCCCGAGCTGAATTTATCATCTGAATTCTTGCTGGCCGCAGCGTGCCTTGGTAGCGGAGGAGGATTTCTGACATGGCGATTGGACGCCACGTTTTATGTGGGCCAGAGGGATTAAGCAGCAGCTGTAAGTCTAGATGTTGGTTTATTTTTTTCCCCTGATTATCTTTTTGCAAGCAGCGCTGCCAGGGAGTCAAAATATTCTGCGTGTTAGCCCGAGGCTGCCGTCCCACCGTCCCCGTGGAGGTTTCAGCCTGTCTTCTTGACGGTCCCCTGCACTGTCAACTGCTTCCAGCCCATCCCCACCTCTAGATGGTTTTTGTGTTTGTCGACCAGAATAATCTCTAGAGTTTGTTGATAATTATTTCTTAGGTCGCAGGATTCTTAAAGAAACAAAAAAGAAAAAAAAAACAACGGTGTGAGGATGGCAAGTTGTAGCTCCATTTCACAGGCACTGTGGCATCTGAGTTACAACAATTCCCTTGTGGGAGGACTATTATAATTGGAATAAATGGAGTGAGAGTCAATCCTGGCGTGACCTGGTTTAGGCTGACAGGGATGCATCATCTCTGATTATGAGATGTCTTCTCCCCCTTCCTTACCACTTAGTGGCTGTGATGAGCCTTTCCACAGGGAAAGTCATTTTTGGGAGCTCTCCGTGTTCACTTGTCTCTGTCCCTGGTGACGTTGGTGGGAGAGGTACCAGTGACTTCTACAGAAGTTGCAGATGATCTAATGATGAGTGCTTTTGGCACTTCTGCTCTCCTGATTTTGCAACGGGCAAGAAATTCCTCAGTCCGACACAATCGAAAAGAGAGCGATCTCTGGGGGTCTGATATGGCATTGACACCGTTTTTGGAAACTGTTTTTGCTGGCTGAGTGAAAGGTTGATTTGAACTTTTAAATTAGCCTGACTTTTCCAGAAAGATTTCAGTAAGAATTTGGTCCAAGACAGGAGGCACTTGTAAGGTGAAAAGAGAAGAGAAAAAATCTTAAATAAGAGTAGCTGAGAATATTAGACGTAACTCTCTGGCCTTGTGAGGGTCTCTACCCTTGATGTAAATCGAACAAAGACACCTGAAAAACCTCTGTTCTGGCCAATAGCATAAAAAGAAACAAGTGACTCAGGAAAGTTTATTTCCGCATTAATCTGGCAGCCTTCCCAATGGCGGTAACCATTAAACTTCCTAAAGCATCCTAAGGAGAAAACAGGGGGGCAGGGCCACTGAAGCCACTTGCTTCCCTGGCAGCAGAGACGTTCCCTCGGGAAGCTGCAGGAAAAGGTAGTGATTTCTTGATGTCTGTCGCAGGAAATGAAATTACCCAGTTCATTAGGGTTGGCTAAAAATTGTTTCTTTGGGATAGGCCAACTACCACAGACCTTCTGTGGCAAACCTGTAAAAATGCTGCAGTTTCCATTCCTTCCCTACGTTTACCAAACTTCCCAAACCATCAGGTTAGTTGAAGGCATGTTCTTGGCACCTCCAGTCTCGCTTCTTGTGCTGCTGCTTTTTCAGAACACAGCCCAGAGGTGCTTAGTGAGGCTCCACACCACGTTACTGCCTGATTGCAAATAATTCGCTGTAGCTGAGTTAGGGTTTTATAAATGTGAGGGGTAAGGGAGGTGACATACCACGTGGCTCTCCAGGTAGGTGTATTTTATCTTCAAGAGCGATTGCACTGAGTTAAAGTAACTGATTTGATCAAATCGCTACCTGCCAGTGTACCTTTTCAAAGAGATGAGGTGGTTTCTTTTCTCTCTAGGAAAAAGAGCGCGAAAGTTAAGACGGGGTACAAAAGGGACCACATCAACATCGGCTGCGACATGGATTTTGATATTGCTGGTCCCTCAATACGTGGAGCCCTGGTGCTTGGCTACGAGGGGTGGCTGGCAGGTTACCAAATGACTTTTGAGACAACAAAGTCTCGAGTAACCCAGAGCAACTTTGCTGTTGGCTACAAGACCGATGAATTCCAGCTTCATACTAATGTGTAAGTATTGGCAAACAGGCCTTGAAAAGGAATTTGAGAGGATTTTGCTGCTTACTAGAACAACGAAAGGGACGGAGATTCAGCAGTGGTGGAAGGGGGAATGGTGGATTTGAAAATATATATTGATTTAAGGTGCTTTTTTAGACACGTTAACTTTGAATTGTGCGTGAGGGAGTGAGTGCATGATGGAAGGAGCTGGGACTCACTGAGCACCCAGGCATCCAGCGTCTATCTTTCTAACAGATAATTACTAGAATCTATTAGCAGAATAATAAGAGAAGGAGGTTATAAAAATACGCTCTGTGGAAGTTGAAGTAAAAGCAGCGCTTCCCTTTTGCACGTGTCAAAGTCAAACAAAATGTTAGTTTGATCTGCAGATGAAAGAGTTAATCAGAGGATGAGCAAGCACAGGCAAAAAAGAAATTAATCAAAGAGGTACGGACTGGGTTTGTTTTAGCGCTGGAAGGGATGTGGTGCCAAGGTTTGGTTTGGTATTATAACTCCTAATCTATTTACACAAGCATTTGCCCTTTCTGAATGCATGAGCAGTGGGAAACCAGGATCAAATTCCATGAAAACCTTAGTTTCTGTCTCTTGTTCCTCTTTCAAAAGCAATTTATGCCTTTGGGAAAGCCAGTTTTTTAAGAGGAGGCAATCCCTGATCCATTCTCCCAGTCCCCCTTCCCATTCCCATGGATATTTTTGCATGTAGCAGCCCTATCACCTGCTGTTCCCGTTCGGGGGCGGAACAACTGTTCTGCCTTCCTGGAGCTGCTTCCTCAAAGGCTTTCTGTTCTGTTTCACGCTGTGTTGCAGAAATCTAGTTTAGGAAGCTCACGCTGCCTTACAGAACAACTGAACCTTCACGGCCCCGACAGTCTGTCTGAAGGGTTGCCAAAGCACAAAAATGTGGGCAGAAAACTTCCATCATAGTATGTGGGGTCCACCTTCCTCTCAATTATTCCTTCAAGCTCAATGACTTTCAGCTTTGTGGTACTGTAGCAGCTCAAAAGCAATTATTGCCTTTTTCTATAAAATGCTGTAATTATGATTACTCTTAATGAAAGCAACAGCAGCAAATAACTTCATAACAGCAGCAGGGGCTCAGAACTTACTGTAGTTTCTTGGCTCCCGGAGAGTGTTTCATAGGCTGCCATTCCTGTACGTGGATGATCATCTTCAGGAGGATGCCTCGGTTGTTTATTTAATATTCGTGCTCTACCAATTGACAGGCAAACCCAGACATGTGTGATATAAATACACTGATCCCCAGTAAAAGAGAGACGTAGACCTGTTGGAGCAGGTCCAAGAGGAGGCCACCAAGATGATCTGAGGGCTGGAACCCCTCTGCTGTGAGGCCAGGCCAAGAGAGTTGGGGTTGTTCAGCCTGGAGAAGGGAAGGCTCCAGGAAGACCTTGTGGCCTTCCAGTGTCAGAAGGGGGCCTGCAAGGAAGCTGAGGAGAGGCTTTTTACAAGGGCTTGTAGCAGTAGGACAAGGAGTCATGGCTTCAAACTGGAGGAGGGGAGATTTAGATTAGAAATTAGGAAGAAGTTCTTCACTGTGAGGGTGGTGAGACCCTGGCCCAGGTTGCCCAGGGAAGCTGTGGATGCTCCATCCCTGGAGGTGTTTAAGACCAGGTTGGATGGGGCTTTGAGTAATGTGGTCTAGTGGGAGGTGTCCCTGCCATGGCAGGGGGGTGGATCTAGATGCTCTTTAAGGTCCCTTCCAACCCAAACCATTCTATCATTCTATAAACGCCTGTGGGGAAGAGCAGGGTTTGATGCAGCCCATCCACGCTCACGCAGTCCACGTGTGGAGCTTGCATGGATGTCCATGACCCTGACAAAGATACACTTTGGCTACACTTAGTGCTCAGAGTATTTCACTCCGCCAACTTTCAGAGGCTTTGCTCTAGACCATGCCATGGTGGCTCCCAGCCAACTCTGCTGCTCCCTCCCTTGCACAAGCCTCGTGGGCAGAGATTTTGGGTGACAAGAGTCTCCCCAAAAGGGAGACGTGGCACAAGCACGCTAGACCCCAGCTGGCAGGCAGCCAGCTGCAGAGCCAGCGCTGTCAGGGAGCTGCTGCTGGTGCTCTGGCCGTGGCTCGGCGGGCGAAGAGGCGAACGAGGGGAACAAGAAGCGATGCTTCTGGCCCGTGAAGCCATCAGAGAAGCAATTAGGCACATAATGAGTGGCATTTCTGCCGCGCCTGCCAGGCCGTTGGAAAACCGCCATGCTGCAAAACTGATGGAGGATATAGTTTGGGCTTGGAACTGGCTTGTTTTCTTCGTGGTGTTAAGTTCAAACCTGGGAGATTTGTCTTGTCAGGTGGGAAGTGCTTCATTTTGGAAAGAATTTCAGTCCTGAGCTGTTTAAAGGCATGTTTGGCATTTTAAAGGGGAAAAAAAATAGAAATGAAGACATCTTGGAGAGCATAAAAGAAGAAAACAAAAAAAATAGTCACTTCAGAGGCTTATTTCTAAGTGAATAATGCACCAGAGCCCATATACTCATTTTTCTTACTGTTGTTGCCAGAACAAAGAGCTCTCCCCATGGATAAAGACTCGGGAATAGGAACCACCCAGCACCCAATGGAAGCAGCAGCAAAGCTGTGTGGAAGCCAGAGTATGGAGAAAACCAAAGGAGCATCACTCAAAGTGCGCAAGGAAGGTGACGTGTCCTGCTGGGGAGCGGCTGGGCACCTGCCCAAATCCCAGCTCCTCCAAGTGCTGCAAAATCCCCGAGTATCCCGACTGCGGCAGCTCCTGGGACTCAGGAGACTTTGCAACCACCACGTATGCAGCAAGGAGCGAGGACACCCGCAGAGTTTGACCCCCAAGAGGTTAAACACCAGTCAACAAAACACCCCCGTAAAATCTGAGTGTAATGCAGAGAGTGAGGGTTCGGGCAATGGAATCAAAGCTGTGCAAAAGCCGTCTCTGATCAGCAAAACGTGATTCCAAAGTCATCCCAAATGCCTGGGCTTCATGAGGTCATTGAAAGCCTGGCTTTCTCCAGGAGCCAGGACTTGGCAGTGATTTTCCCGAAGGAAAGCCTGTTTGATGATGCACAGCGCTCATTTATTGTGAGCTGTCACAGGCAAGGATGCTTCCTCGGCCCAAGGATGCAAAACCGTGACTGATCATGAGGATGCAAGCTCTGGCTTCTGTAAAACCAGGGCTCTGCAGTAGGGAGAGCCATCGCCTAACGAGAGCCGATGGACAAAACGGCTCTTAATTACCAAAATGTTCCATCAGAGCTTATTACCACCTTCACCCCCTCCCTGGGGCTGGTGTGTGGTGGCGTGCAGGCGATGGCCACAGCCAAGGCTGAGGAAGGTGGGTCCCACCTGCACCTCTGCATTCACTTACCTTAGCAAAAATAAAGATAGTTTTACAAGTTTTTTTACTATGTTTATCCATCTGCTTGTAATTTTGGGTGGGGAGGGGGAGTTTTGCCTGGGAAGGGACTGCTGGTCCTTCACAAAGAAACGCTTCTTGCCCTTGTCCCAGGGCAGGTACTGGGCATTTATCTGGGCTATAAACACCCTGAGGAGACCAGAGCATCCTCCACGGCCCTGGGCTGCTCAGCACCCACGGGCTCATGGCAAACAGGGAAAACAGGGCAAGGAATGCCAGGCAGCTGCTAATTTCCTGGACACAACGGTGGAGCATGAAGCCATCCTCCTAATCAATTGCAATTGGTTTTGGACAAAGCAGGAGGGGGAAAGAGCAGCCTCTGCCCACTGTGGTGGGAAGCAAGACCTTGTGGATGGAAAGCTGGGTGCTGAAGGAGCTGCAGCTCAGGCTCAGGTGCTGCTGGACCGCAGGGAAGGGGCTGGAGCTGGAGGCAAGGGGTGGGAGACGGGAAGGAACCTCTCACCCCGGCCGGACACGGGTGGCCAGGGGATGCCCCGCACATTGTTCCCGGCTCCGGCCGGGGCTGCAGGATATCCTGGAGGAGCTGCCAGACCCCACGGCTGTGGGGGCTGAGGGAGGGGCTGGATCGGACCCTCCACCGACATCATACTTGGTTTGATTTCTTGTTTTCTCTGGCAAAAGTCACGTGTAGGTGATGCCAAGGTTGGAGGACCTCGTAGGAATTTGGAGTGAAGCAGGAAAACTGGTTTCATTTGCTCTCACCTGTTGAGAAGTTAAACCCAAGGGGGTATAATGACCTATGAAGTTATGTGGGTGTTGGGTGAAGGGGTGGGGTGGAAAAACTGCAGCCAGCAAGCGGCTGGCTGGAGAGGGAAGTTTCCCAAGGTCTGATAAGCCTGGGTACGTGGCAGTCCCGCACTATCTGCCCAACTGATAAGCTGGGGCTGGCTGGCGCCTGCTGCACCCCAGCAAGGCCACGTACCCCCACCACTGCCACCCACCCCCAAGTCCTGGAAGGTCTTCTGCAGCACCCATGGGTGACCAGTGGCACCAGCAGCCCTCGGGCTGGAGACAGACCCAGCCTCGTCGCGTGTCACCTTGGCTTCTTGCCATCCTCCCAGTATTGGGCTGCTAAAAATAACCCAGAGGCAGCAAAGGGAAGGTGACGAGCACCCAAACCTTCACTGCTTTGCTTCACGGCACTCTTTCATTTTGGCAGATGGGGCTGGATGGGCTGACGTGGCCACGCTCTCATCCCAAGGGGTCCTGGGAGCTGGGGGAGAGAGGAATCTGCCTTTCCCCAGCCAGCCCCCAGTTAGGGCTAGAAAAGCTCCACTGAGATGCCAGACCCAGTTTGGTTTCCTCCCATCTGCTTTCCCGGCAAAGGGAGACTGCTCACAGCGATGGCTGATTCTGTCACCCACTCCCTAATGGCCTTGGTCACATCCCTACGCCCTCACGGCCCCCACAAGCCAGGGGACCCCTCGGCTCATACCAGCAGGCAGGGATCCCTGCAAGCACTGCCCTAGTTGGCTTCATGGTTTCCTTTGGGGCTTTTTTGGTGGGTTTTGGCTTTTTATCAGGGCTCAGGCAGCAGGCAGGAGGGGGAAGATGGTGGCCCCACACTCACACCTTCATGCAAGCACCCACAATCTGGGTGTGTAGCTCGCAACCACCCAGGTGCTGGTGAGCTCCCCACCAGCTCCTGCTCCAGGAGGTGTCACAGCTCCGCTGAAATGCCAGGATAATATTCCTCGGTTTTTCCTATCTCTAACAGTGACTGATTGTGACTGCTGAGAGGTCTCACATATTCAAAAAGTCCCAGAAAGCACCAGAAATATGTATTTTTTTTCCTATGTGGGTGACTACTGAGCTGCTCACATGCTGTATTTGCACCTTGAATATAAGCACCGGGGAGGTGATGGGAAAGCAGCAACCAGAACGGGTTTCTCCAGACCAAAAGCCAAGAAGAAACATCAGGAAAGGTGTTTCTTTTGGGGGAAATGGAGATACAAAAAGTTCAGTCGGGCTTAGTATGAGAAAAGGGCAACTGGAACGAAATGTTTCATTTGGGACCCTGAATTACTTGTTTAAATTGCACTGGGGACATTTGGTGAGGAAATGTCCATACAGAAAAGGCATAAAATCCTTCTAAGACAACTGGTGTGACTGACTTGGGAAAAAAAAAATGGATTTTTTTTTTTTCCCCTTCCTATAAGATGTGCTGAACAAAACAAGAACTCACGAAGCATTCGGCTTGACGTTGTCTCTGCCTATTTCTGTGCAAGAGAAAAAAGAAACCCCACGATGCTGTGACTCCAAACCAGTGCCCGGTGCCGGCAGCAGCTCCGGTGCCAGCGCATCCAGCTCCACGCTGCCCCAGCAGCGCCAGCGGCCGGCCATCAGGCCGGAGGTCCCGCTGGGATGTCTGTCCTGCCAGCATCACCCGGAGATGTGGCATCAGCCACCGGCTCCTGCCCTCGGTAATGGGGATTATACCCAGCTTTTAAGGGATGAAGCGTGTTGGGCAGGGGAGCTGGTCCCGGCTGCCAGAGCGATTCCTCGTCAGCATCTGTCAGGAAAGATTAATTCCTAAGTAGGTTGTGGGCTGGCTTCCAGCAGCATTTTTAATAATCAGATGCCGTGCGCTGTTCGAGCAACCCGCAGAAATGAAGTCGCCTCGTTACAAAAGATGTTGACAACAAGTAGCTCGTTTGCTGGGGATATTGAAGGTGGTGACAACCCCAGTGAATACTTCTGGGGGGCTGACACCCCCCAAACCCTCTCCTGGGTTGCAGCATCACCCAGGCCAGGACTGGCCAGCTGGGGAGGGCTGTCCAACCAGCGCAGCTCCTGAAAAAGTGTAAATAAGGCCCCGAGCTGGTGCTTGCAAGGTCTCGCAGATAAAAAAGGGGCAAACTCCTGCCTCTCAGGGAAGGGGCTGAGCTGGGTTTGGGTTTTGGGGCCAGGAGCCCACACGCTGGGGTTGTGCCTCAGGGCACAGCTATGGCTGCAGTGGCATCATCGGGGGAAGTGTCACCCTGCACCTCATCAGCGACATCACCGATCCCCAGGGTTTGGGATACGGTTGAAAGTGGCTCTTTCTGATCTGTCAGCACTCAGTGCCAAACTGCAGCTGATGCTGCCATAAACTCCAGGTCGCTTTGGAGTTTGCACTTCACTTTCCATTACCTGCAGAGGAAAGTAGCTGTTTTAGGAAGAAATTAAAGATATATTAACGGGCAGTCCTCTTGCCCCACATCATCAATCCTAATCCTGTAGGATGCTGTTCTGCTGGCAGCAAGAGCCAGAGAGCAGAGGGCAGGACCTGTGCACCCAGCTCCCAGACCATCCTCATCCTCGTCCTCCTCATCCTCATCCTCGCCCTCCCAGAGGCTTGCTTGGCACCAGCCCAGCATTAACCGGGAGCTTAACCACCCAGAGAGGCTGGGCAGGATATTAATAGAGCTGAGGAGGAGCACGCTGCTTACGGGTCCCGAAATAGGCTGCCAAGGCGAGGGGATGCCTGAATGGAGCTGCCCTTGCAAGGGATCTCTCCGGAAGGGTGGGAAGGGCTGGGGCTGGGATGTGCTGGGAGCAGCCGTGGGCACAGGGCAGCATTGGGCCCTGTCCTGTGCAGCCAGCAAGCACCGGCGTTTCGCTGCCACAGGGAAAACGTGTTCTCCTCCCTGTCATTATAGAAAGGCTCCTGCGGGCGACCCAGGCTGACCCTCATAAGAGGATTACTGGGCTATTAGTGGATTGGGACCATGGGGAGGATGTTTGGAGAAGTTTACTCTCCCACCCCTCTGCAAGGGACACTCATGGTCCCCAGTGGGTGCCCCTCTGCATGCAGAGCTACAGGTGATGCCAGGGATGGGCTCCCCATCCCTCTCAGCCAACGGCCACCAGCAGAGATGAGGACAACTGTGGGGTGAAGGCAGCTGGTCAGGCTGCAGCCAGCACTCGGAGCCCTGCATGGGCTCACGGACACGTTTTGCCAGGGTTGGGATTTGCACTGGGCAAGCCCAAGCCCCACCATAGCTACAACCCAGCCAGCACTGGCCACCGACCATGGGACATGGCCAGCTCACCCGGGAAAGCTCCTTCCCCCGGAGCTGGAGGAATCCCAAAGACTTACATTTATTTAACCTGAAAATGTAGCAGGGTGGAAAGAAATCCAGCAGCGGTATCGACAGCGAAATCCCATTATTGGCCATGAAATATGCATGTGCTGTAACTGCGCGGGCAGGGCAGGGCACAAGTTGCATCCTCGGCAGGCTCTGCCACCACCCCCCGGCCAAGCATCCTCCCCGGGGAGGGCAGGGAGACGGGCAGCGCAGGCAGCTCCGCACAGCCCCCTTTTCCATGCCAGGTGCAGAATGAATCCCTCCTCGCGCTCCCGGGGAGCAGCCCCACGTCAGCACATAGACTCCGTAGGATTTATAACTCAAGGAACGAGTCAATGCCACGCTGCCTCTGCGCTTGCCACCTGCAATGCCTCTCGCGTTTCTTCCCCTATGCTCATCCCATCCAGCCTCCTTCAATCCCTGTGTTGACCTGATGTTTGGGGGATGTTTCCCCACCAGCTCTGGGGGGTAAATTCCAGGTCAATTCATTTTCGCCCCAGTGCCGCGCCTGCCGCTCGTTCCCATTGTTTTCTGCTGCTCTTAAGAGGCAAAACTGGAGTCGCAAAGCTGGAAAATCTGGTGAAAATTGCACGCAGGAGGAAAGCCCTGGGGCACGGTGGGGATGTCACAGAGTGGGTCTTAATTATGGCTCCACTTAATTGTTGGTCTCTCACTCTACGGGCTCTGTGGGAGTGAGACCTCGGCTGTGAGACCACAGAAATAAGGGACCCCCTGGCCCAGCCGGCTCCTGCCCCAAAGCCGGGGTGCTGGGGGGCGTGAGGTGCTGCCTGGCCGCGCTTCTTGCCAGGAGCTGGTGCTGCCCCTTGTGCCAGCGCTGCGGGGAGAGGCAGGGGCCTGGGCAGCATCCTGCACACTGCTGCTGCTCAGCACCCGCTCCGGAGCATCCCACCCGCCGCTGCTCAGCGAAGCGCCCGGCTCCGGCCCTCCCCATGGGATTGATTCAGCTGGATCCAGCCCCCAACGCCTCCACCCAAACACATCCCATGGGAAGTTTTGCCAGGATGTGGTGGAAATGGTTGGGTTTGGCAAGCCAGGGGCAGGAGGCTGCTGCCTGGGGTGAGGATGAGGATGCAGCCCCGCAGGGTGCACCCCCCTGCCTGACACCGCCGCTTTGCTTAGATTTTTTTATCACCCCTTTTCTCGGCAAGCTGTGCTCTGGCACCAGGCTCAGGCACATCTCCAGCCCTCTTCCCAGCTCCCCGGTGAGACTGCGCTGCCAAAACACCCTTTGGGGTAAAACAGCCCCAGCCCCAAGCCCAAAGAGAGGAGGTTTTACCCCAAAAGCAGCTCCATCAGCTCAGTGCATCTCGGGAGCTGCTCTGCACTCACAGTCACATTTTAAATCAGCACCCAGCTAATTACCTCCAGCAATAAGGAAACCCTGTGTTTGTAGTGAGTATCTGCTTTAAAGTGATGTTTTATACAACATAAAAGGATTATTTTATAATTAGCTGTCTTCTAAACCCTGGCCTATTGAAATTATGATATTAAACCATACACCGTTCCCAGCTTTTTAAATATCATCTGGAAGTTGATTAGTTTTGCATTACTAAAGAGCAACCCATTGAAATATTTAATCATCATGAGACCTTTTTCATATAAATGTTAACATTTCACTTTTTTTAAATTTATCTTTCCCCCCGGTAATTACTCTAGCTTTGCTTACACCAAAAAAAAAAATTGTTGAAGCAATTTTCCTGCAACGAAGGAATCAAAATAGTCCTGTGATTAACACCTGGAGCATCCTTCAGCATTTGCTGCCTGGCGCAGCTCCAGGTGGGACTCAGAGCTGCCGCTGCCAGCCCAGCTACTGCCCTTAGGAGCAGTGCAACCACGTGAGATGGCCCAGGGTGGGATCTTCCTTTCCCAAGGGGCTGATCCTGGCTCCAGGAGGAGTAGGTGGGAGCAGGGTGGGTGAGATCACAGAATCCCAGCATGGTGGAGCTGGAAGGGACCTCTGGAGATGATCTCGTCCAGCCCCCTGCTCCAGCAGCTCACCCAGAGCAGGGTGTCCAAGATCTCCAGAGAAGGAGACTCCACAACCTCTCTGGGCAGCCTGGGCCAGGCTCCCACACCCTCACACCAAACAACTTGC
>JAVSBS010018053.1:16738-31196 GCA_033124195.1 Coracias cyanogaster | reverse complement strand
CACGGCACCGGGCGCTGCCCTCGCCGGCAGGGCTGCGGGGCCGCCCCGAAACCCTTCCGCCTTCCCGGGGCGGGGCGGGGCGGGACGCGGCGGTGTGCGGGAAGCGCGGCCGCCCCGGGCTGCGTGTCTCCACGCCCCCGCCAGCGGGGCCGGCCGCCTCCGAGCGCCGGGGGACATCGCCCGCGCCCCGGTCGGCTCACCTCCACTTCCCCAAAGCCACCCCCGTGGCGGCCGTCCCTTCTCTAGAGCGCGCCCAGCACCTGAGCCTCCTCCCAGCTTTGGAAAGCTGCTGATGGGCGCTGTGCTTTCAGATGTACTAGCGATGCCTGGCGGCTTGCGGACTGTCATCTCCAGAGAGCTCCTCCAGCACAGGGCCTGGCAGCGGGGAAGACAGGAGGTGGGAGGGCAGCACAGAGCGGATAAATAAATAACACGCAAACAGACGTCAGATGATGCACCGTGTCAAACCTGATCTTGAGTGAAACTCCCACAGCAGGCAACACAAATGTTACCTGAGGGAAAGATTTATCTTCTGACTTCAGATGCCAATGCCGCTACTTCTACCAGAACATCACTCGCCGTCCCAAATCAAACTCAGTAGTGACTTGGGGGAAGCGGGGAGCAGTTTTACTATTCACGGAGTTAAAAGGGCTCTTTCTCAAGCTATTACTGTTGCCAACTGAAAATACCACTTCTCTGTGGGGGTTTAATACATTTGTTTCCTGCCCCTTTGTCACCTCCTGTTGCTAAATGAGGCTACAAGGCAGGTCCGGCCTTCCCTGGGATGGGCACAGTCCCATCGCCTTCGCTTACATGCGAGCAATGCCGCTGGCTTCCACTGCTGTGGAGAGGTGCGCACCAAGGACGCTGTACAAGCAGGGTCAGCGTGAGTGGAAGTTTCCCCACATAACTCTACAGATGCATAAATCTGCAAATAGGTTGTCAAGATTCAAGCTGTCGGGTACTTACACCTACTGAGTTCTTAACAGTAGTGCAGCAGTGGAATATATTCCAGCATCTTAGAAATTACTCTCAGCTCTCCTGACCAAAAGAATCAGACACCGCTTGTGGGCAGAAAAGCGGCAGATCAACACAAGGTGAAGAAAGCTGGGTTTTTTCTGCTCTGTGATACCTAAAACCCTTCCCAAAAGGAGTAAATTTTTAGCAGGATAACTCATGCAGGTTTTTAAAGGTACGTAAGAGCCACAGTAAAAATTCAGACAGGGATATGAAAGATTTTTTTTTTATGCAGTGCACAAAGTACAGCTGTGCACTGCAGTAGCTTTTAAATGTCATAAAAAGATTTTTATAAAGTGTAGTATTCAATAATTGCACAAAATTACATTAAAAAAGTATAAAAAGGGTGTATCTATGCCTTGATTCACAGTAAGAACTCTTTTGTAAGCTGAGTATTCCTATCTCAGTCCCCATTATTTCCCTTGATCAGCTTTCTCTGCACAAATGTAGAAAGCATTTCAACAATCCCTGCAGCAGAACAGGTTTCAGAGTAATCCATCAACAGAGCTAAAGAACAACAACAAAAAAATTTAACAAGTGGTCTGGTTGGGAGACCAGCCACTCATTTTTGTTTCTCTGTGAACAATCCAACCTCAATCATACCTGGAGCATCCTGGAGAGATCAGAGAAATTAGTTAAAAATGCGCAACGTGTATTTTCAATATTCAGGCATATACTCACAGAATGTTAAAAAAAAAGAAAGACAAGATCTGTATGTTGAGTGCAGAAATAAAAGTTGGACAATATCAATTTGTATGTTATAAAATAATAGTGGTTCTCACTTGTTCATCTTCTTATGTACTCAGTTTTTTGGTTCGTATCTGAATCTGATAAGTCACTTTCATCATCATCAGAAGAAGAATTTTGCCATTCGTGAGAGCCGTTATGACAGCGTGGTTCTTGCATGCTTTCTGTGTCATCCAAGAGTTTCGCTTCAAAAGAATGAGTGCATTGCCAGTCAACTGCATCTTCTTGGGAAGAAAGAAGAGCTGCAGAACTACCTATGTTCTCTTCAGAGGTTCCCAACAGCACAGTTTTTAAGTTAATGGTAAAGCAGTCACTGTTCCTTTGCCTAGAAGAATAGTTAGAATTTACCTCAGAGGAAGGATTAAGTAATTCACTACTTGTGTCATTGTCTTCTTCAATGCCCATCTCATGCTCTTCAAAATCTTCTGGGTCGGTGTCTGGATTTTCACTTGCCTGGCTGCTGCTGTCGTCACATGCACTATTTGTAGAGTACTGCACAAAGCCATTTGACGTGACAGAGGAATGAGGTACTCTACTAATGATATCGCGCCTTGTATAGTCATGATTACTTATGGCATCGCTGTCACTGTCATCTTCATCACTGACACCACCACTGCATTCATTTGCCTTTTTTTTAATCTCTTTATAAATGATCTCTACAGAGGATATTTTTTCAGGTTCAGATGTCCAAGTTGAGTAAGCTAACGTTCTGATGAATGCCTATAACAGCAAAGTGAAATAAAAAAATGTCAGCCAAATTTGCACACACAGAAAAATATGTATTAAAAAAAGCAATCATGAGGTTGTCAAATAAATGATTCCTTTCTGTGCCACATTTGTGGCTTTTTCTGCAGAGTTCCCTCTTCTCCATTCCTGTAAATATGACGGCCTTCACTACAAATCAAAGCATACAGCACTGGACAGCCTCAAAGAAATGACACTAGTGCCAAGCAGTGTCGGGTATGAAATGTTTTAGCTCTAATTTATGAGATATCTTTTTAAGACTAAAAGCTCATTTTAGAAATACATCTTAAACCTGAGGTGAGTCTTGCAACTCTCCATGAGCTCTTGCAGTAACCTGCAAAAGAGGACCCTTACATGGATCATGTACCATCTCACATTTAGAAATGTACTGTTTGAAGCAATGAACTATATAACATCCCGAGTCCCATTTTCTCAGTTTCAGTCTGCACTTCTGAAGATTACTGAATATTCAAAGCACTGGAGAAAATGTTGACAATAAAAAAAATTCACCTTAGACACTACTTGGCAAAGTCATGTTCAGCAATCTTAGGGATGTGAAGGTAATGACATAGCAAAGGACAGAAACATGAGGAAAAAAGTCTTTAAAAGTTGATACCAATCTGCTCTGGATATGCTTGTAGAAAATGGAAACTATTTATGCTGAAAAACCTCATAGAATTAAATGTAAAAGAAGTCAGATACTATAAAAAAAAAAAAAGAAAAGAATGCAAGCAAAGGTGGATAGAAACAAGTCCCAGGAATCTTGTTATTTTTGCTTGAAATTTAGTGGCAGATCAGTCTCTTATAGTAAAATAAAAAAATTAGCTGACTCAGGACTGGCTTCCTCAAGCACTTGACCACAGAAAGTAAAAGAGAGATTATTTTATTTAAAATAGTGGAATGATTTTAGTGATATATTACCATTACCTTTTCTTCTTAAGTACTGTTCCTTAATCACGGACTTTTTCGCCAATCACTGTATGTGACTGAGAACACCTTAGCACTGGGAAGGTGATGTGGGTACTGTTCACCTCATGTACTTGCCCATCCTCCCCACTACCCCCACCCCAAGTAAATTTTCTTCCAGAGTTACACTGTTTCTTTTCTTATCCTTTGCTTTTTGTTTTCATCCCACTCCAATATTTGGGAAGATCATGACAGCCTGGCCCAGGAGTTACTTGCTAAGATACTACATTAGTTCTAGATTCTGACAGAGACAACTTGCACATAAATATCCTTTTTTTTTTCCTACTAAGTGTTCCACTATCAGGGATCCTTTTCAGTAATGCCTGTTATTAACAGAAGGCAGTAATTAATCATTATAGAGAACGCAGAAGGAAGAGAGACATCAGACTGCCCAGAGAAGCGATCCTGAACTTGCTAGTAACAGTTCTGGAACTAACAATTAGGATGCTTTTCTGTCAGGGACATGTCTGCAGATAACTGCATCGCAACCTATGGTATGAGATACACATCAAACTAGAAAGCTGGGAACCTGCAAGGTATGTCTGATTTCAGTGAAGAGGATTTTTCCTTTGAGAAACTACTGCTCATGCTACAAAGCAGAATCAGGTTTCCTGAGAACATGTTTTGAAGACCGCTTCCTCAAAGCAGTGTCTCATCTCTGTGAAGGTGTTTGATGGTCTGTCCTTTGTCTCCTTGTGAGATGAACTGAGAGTGAGTTTTTTGTTTGTTGCGTGTGAGATCATTTCCAGCAACCATCTGGATCTTGCTTTTACCAGGCTGCTAAACTTTACTTTCAGCACTTCTCACATGCTGCCCTTGACTCCTTTTGTGGACAACAATCATGGAGCACAGCTTTAGAAAAACGTCTTAGAGCAGTAGCAGTGATTCTTTCCTTCTCCAGATGTGCCTACATAACTGGCCCATTTCTGGGGGACAATGAGACCTAAACTCCCAACTCTAGGCCATTTTTATGCATCACTACAGGAACAATATGCTCTGCTGATTTTGGCCAGGATAGAGTTCATTTTCTTCATGCTATCTAGTACAGAGCTGTGTTTTTGATTTGTGCTGGAAACAGTGTAGGTAACCCAGGGATGTTTGAATTGTTTCCAGGCAGTGCTTGCACAGAGTCAAGGCCTTTCCTGCTTCTCACCCCACCCCACCAGCAAGTAGGCTGGGGCAGCACAAGAAGCTGGGAGGGGACACAGCTGGGACAGTTGATCCCAGCTGACCAAAGGGATATCCTATACCATATGATGTCACGCTGAGCATAGAAGACTGGGAAAAGAAGGCGGCTGGGGACATTTAGAGTGATGGTGTTTGTCTTCCTAAGGACCCATTCCGCATAATGGAGCCCGGCTTTCCTGGACATGGCCGGCCACCTGCCTGCCAATGGCAGGTGGTGAATGAATTCCTTGGTTTGCTTTGGTTGTGCGTGCAGCTTTTGCTTTACCTGTTGAACTGTCTTCATCTCAACCCATGAGTTTTCTCAGTTCTACCCTTCCAATTCTCTCCCCCAACCCACCGGAGGGGGGCAGTGAGTGAGCAGCTGCAAGAGGCTTGGTTGCTGGCTGGGTTTGGGCCATGCCAGTCCTTTTTGGCAGCCAGCATGGGGCTTGAAGGGTTAGAGATAACAACATACTTGATTGGAATGTGCTAGACTGAGTTTATAGCTGTTATTACTGTTTAGCTGTTGGTTGGCAGGCTCCTGTGCATGCCATGGAGCTTGGTTGCCTTACTCTACATTGGAGTCTAGTGCTTGTTAGTGGCTGCTTTTTGCTTTCGATGTCTACTGTAGCGCTTATCATCCTACTCTGCTGCGCCTTGTCACATTTTGATAACAGCAATGGCCATGTGCCTGGGCTGGCAGATTGCTGGGGCATCACTGCTGTTTCTGTGCTGCTGTACTGGACAGGCTGGAACTCCAACGTGAACTCCAGTCAAAGAGACTGTGACCTGTGGATGTGTCCATGTAGTATCTGGACACCCAGAAGTATCTATTGCCATGAATATATCCATACCAAAGCAGGTACACTTCAAAGAATCTGTGGCTGTGGATAAGTCCATGCTGCAGGGACACAGTGAAACATCTCTGTCTGTGCATGAGGTCATGCTGAAGCGTCTCCGTGTCACCATGGATAAGACCACGATAGAGCAGGTACACCTCTGGAGGGACTTTAGCCATGGGTAAGGCCATGCTACAGCACGCACATTTCTGAAGGCATTGTGGCTCACAGAAAAGGCTGCACCTGGAGCAAGTACACTGCTAAGGGACTGAAGGCTGTGGGTAAGTCCAAGCCAGAGCAGGAGCAAAGGGAGCAGTTCATTGCAATGTTAAACCTGATGGTCTCATCCAAAGGGATCGGGTGTGGAGATTGTAATGGAAATACCTTTAAATTTTTGTAATGTGGGATTTGAGTTGCATGTTATAGGAATTAATATAGCAGGGGCCACCTGAACCAATGGAGGACACACCTGACAAGACACAGTGCAAGTGCAGCAGTTACCCAACCTAGACTGGCTTTGGTGCTCAATAACCACACAACACCTCTGCTGTCCTGAGTGTCCACTAGAGAATCACAAAATAGCAGGGACTGGAAGGGACCTCTGGAGATCATCTAGTCCAACACCCCTGCTAAAGCAGGTTCACCTACAGCAGGTTGCATAGGATCACATCCAGACAAATTTTTAGTATCTCCAGAGAAGGAGACTCCACAACCTCTCCAGGCAGCCTGTTCCAGTCTTCTGTCATCTTCACAGTAAATAAGCGTTTCCTGATGTTCAGAGGGAACCTCCTGCATTCCAGTTTGTGCCTGTTGCCCTTTGTCCTGCCACTGGGGACCACGGAAAAGAGTCTGGCCCCATCATCTTGACACTCACCTTTTATGTATTTATAAACATTGTTAAGATCCCTTCTCTATCTTCTCTTTTCCAAGCTAAACAGACCCAGGTCTCTCAGTCTTTCCTCATCAGAGAGATGCTCCAGTCCCCTAATCATCTTCGTAGCCCTCAAGTGGACTCTGTCCAGTAGTTCCTTGTCTCTCTTGAAATGGGGAGCCCAGAACTGGATACAGTAATCCAATTAGTAGTGAGATGTGGCCTCACTAGGGCAGAGTAGAGGGGGAAGAGGACCTCCCTTGACCTGCTGGCCACACTCATCTTAATGCACCCCAAGATACCATTGGCCTTCTTGGCCATGAGGGCACATTGCTGTCTCATGGTTAACTGGTTGTCCACTGGAACTCCAAGGTCCTTTCTAGCAGGTCAACCCCTAACCTGTACTGGTGCATGGTTTTATTCCTCCCCAGGTGGAGGACTCTACACTTGCCCTTGTTGAACTTCATTAAGTTTCTCTCTGTCCAGCTCTCCAGCCTGTCCAGATCTCAATGAATGCCAGCACATCCTTCTGGTGAGTCAGCCACTCCTCTTAGTTTTGTATCATCAGTAAACTTGCTGAGGATACACTCTGTCCCTTCTTCCAGGCCATATGTTGAACATGGCTGGACCCAGTACTGACTGCTAGCTAGAGGCCTCCAACTAGGCTCTGCACTGCTGATCACAACCCTCTGAGCTCTGTCATTCAGCCAGTTCTCAATCCACCTCACCGTCCACTCAGCTAACCTACACTTCCTAAGCCTACCTATGAGGATGTTATGGGCGACAGAGCACAAGTGGAGCCCAAAATCATGGACTAAAGGAACTCAGTGGATATTTGTGGACATTTTAAAGACATTTTACAGGGGCAGCCCATAGACCAAGGGAATTATATCTGTGTATTTTATCAAAGGATAGGAAGGGGAGTGGTGGTTAATGAGAATATATTGGATAGTGTAGTACTTGAGCATGATGTAAATGGTACGGAAGGAGGGGTGCAGATGTTAATTATCTTCATGGTATCTAGTATGGGGCTGTGTTTTGGATTTGTGCTGGAAATATTGTTGATAACACAGGGATGTTTCAGTTGTTTCCAAGCAATGCTTGCAAAGAGTCAAGGCCTTTCCTGCTTCTCACACCACCCCACCAGTGAGTAGGCTGGGGGAGCACAAGAAGCTGGGAGAGGACAGCTGACCCCAACTGACCAAAAGGATATTCCAGACCATATGACATCATGTTCAGCATAGAAAGCTGAATGAAGAAGAAGGATGTTGGGGACATTTGTAATATTGTTTTGTCTTCCCAAGGACCCACTCCACCTGATGGAGCATGGCTTTCCTGGAGGTAGCTGCCTGCCAATGGGAGGCGGTGAATGAATTCCTTGGTTTGCTTTGCTTGTGCATGCAGCTTTTTATGCGTTAAACTGTCTTTAGCTCAACCCATGAGTTTTCTCACTTCTACCCTTCCAATTCTCTCCACCATCCCATTGTGAGGCAGGGGAGCAAGTGAGCAAGCAGCTCTGTAGGTCTTGGTTGCTGATTGGGTTCGGGCCATGGCAAACTGGAATCAAGAGACACAAATAATGGTGCTATATATAATACTCATGAGACAAACTCATGTAAAGACATACAGTGAATTTAGTGTGGAGTTTCTAGTCAGAACTGAGACTTTTTCAGTTTGCATCTCAGATCCAAGGTTATTTCTTCATGAAGTAAAATGGAAAAAAACTTTCTTCACTACTTTTGAGCTATTTGTGGCTTAAAGCAATATATATATTTGTTGGGGGTTAGATTTTCTTCCCTTTTGTTCCTTTTTACATATAGACTTTTTTCCCATAAGTTACTAGGGAAAGCATTTTTGATGCCACCATTTCCTGTGTAAAAAAGCTCATCTCGAGGGACAGAGATATCTGGAGATTTGGGCTGATAAAAGGGGAGGGGTCGCTGCCCTCTCTCTCCCTTCGCCTCGGGGTCTGGCTGAAGGAGGTCGTTGTTTTTCCCCCTGCAGCTGCTTCTCTCCTGTCATGAGGTGAGCTTGCGCTAGCTCTTACGATTGAGACTTTATTAACATCTCACTTAAAGACTCGCTTTCCATCTGCCCGGGACCGAGGTTTCGCTGCCCCCTGCCCAGCCGGGAGCGGAGGTGCCGTTCCCCCCCTCCAGCTTCCCTGCCTGTTTCTCCTGCCTGCCTCGCCCTGCCGCCTTGGCTTTTGCTGCCTTTGGAAATTCTGCTGGAACACTGCACCGGCTCTCGCTGGGCGAAGCCCCGTTCTCCTCCTGTTCTTCTCGCCGCCATTACCACCACGTGCGGAGCGGTCCGCGCCATTGCAGTGACCCTGCCCGCCGGGGACCTCCAGCGCCCCCTGCCGACCTGAGACCGTCACTACACCCGAGGGAAGGTGCCCACCGCCCAAAGGGACTCTGACGATTCTGATTCCTTGCTTCTGCAACCCATTGCTGTGCTAATTGCTGTTCACTTGTTTTGATATACATATACATATATATTAGTAAAGAACTGTTACTCCCATTTCCTGTATCTTTGCCTGAGAGCCCTTTAATTCGAAATCACAATAATTAGGAAGGAGAGGATCTACACTTCCCATCTTAAGGGAGGTTCTTGCCTCCCTAACAGACACCTGTCCTTCAAACCAGGACATCTCCAAATAAACCAAACACAGCCTTTCCTTATTGGAATTTTATATATATTTTTTTTTACTTTAGGGAAGTACATTTCCCTTTTACAGTGTGTCAGTTCTTTACATTTATGTATGCTGTAAAATAATCTAATGGCAAGAACTGCGTATTTTCAGTAGTTGTGAATTTATTGTGGTACAAAGCTAATATTTCCCCACGTCTTTTAACACGCTATTTTCCATGGCAAATTCATTAGATTTGAAAACTTCAGTCTTTTAAGTCCGTGAAGTAGTGTCTTTTTCTTCACGTTTGTATTTCTTCCACTAGAATGTTCTTCATCTTCACCTCTCTTTCTTCTCATGTCATCAAGATGTTCCTCTCCCTCCCCCACCCTCAATAATTCACTTCTGTAAAGGTTTAGTTATTTAACAATATGTTTGCTGCTTTTCCCTCACATTCTGCTATTATCTCATCCTCGTTTCTCTGTTATGAGTCCTCAGTGCCACAACACTTGTCTTCATTTTCTTCACTTAATTTAGGTCAGTGTCCCTCAGCTTCTCTGCCAGGTCGATCCAGTAAGGAGCACCCAGGAATGGGTGCTTCTCTGGCCTGCAACTCATGGTCCAGTCACCACTGGGCCACAGCCCGGTTAAATGTGACAGGGACATATGTACATAAGTCCTTTCCTCGTGTTACTGCACAGGCGTGCTCCATGCGATGAAGATGCCTGTAGTTTGTGTTTAGGACACGAGATGAGGAATGTTGCGGGGCTCTTGTGAGGGAGAACAGCAGGGAGACTGCTGTGAGTTGGAGGATGATTTGTGTGGCTGACAGCCTGCTTCCTGACCAGCTCTGAGGGACTCTCTGGAGCGAAGATGACAGTCTGACTTATATGTTCTGGCACACCAGGAGCTGGCTATCCTTGCTTTAATTATCTGATGCTAAAACCTTAATTTTCATAAGGAATGCGAAATCCCAGTTGTATTTAATTTAGTTCTCTTACAATTCTTTAGTCATTGCTCTGTTTCTCAATTACAGCTTGATGTTATGACAGAAATTTTTTTATTCTTTCTGTGGAAGGAAATGTCCCCTATTTAGCTTGGCTTTTCTGCAACTATTAATGACTGCTTCCCCATGGCAATTGTCAGTGAACCTGGGACAATCCAAATCCCTGGTACGCATTCACTTTTTTTAAGGCAGCACAGATCACTTTCTCATAGTCGTTCAGCCGACTTGAAGACATAATCCACTTGTAGCGTTCATTCCCAGTTTTGGTTTAGTGTGTTTTTTTTTTTTTTACCCGCAGGATGATCTGGACAGGTCTCTCCTTCCAGCACAGCGAAATAGTCTATAAAATGAAAGTTCTGTTTGCTCCAAAAGCCCTCCTATCACACTAACAAATTGTCATGTTAAGCCTCACTAAAACTGGGTTTTCCTGTGCAGAAAGGAAGCCCGACCTTGGCCAACAGAGCCTTAGCACTTTGCCTTTTGTGGTAGATCTCAAGCCCTTTTGAGTAGTTTCTTCCCACAGGTTAGGAGGTGATTCTGTCCTTATGAGCCAATAGGAATATCCAGCCCTTTTGCCTTCTGCCCTCCTAGTTTCTACACATCACTTTGGTTCTTCTAAGGGTTTTAGACTATTGTCCATCCCTGGAAATTCCAGCACTCAAAATTCCTGGCAGGTGTTGAGCTCATGGTTTGGGTTTTTTTGCAGGTTAGACAGACATTTTGCTCCCTCCCTGCCTCAGCCCAGCTTGTGGTATTTGTAGGTCACGCTGGGTGAGGAGGTTCTCAGTTGGCTGAGCTGCCATGATTTTGGGTGAAGCTGTTACTTCTCTATCAGCAGTTTAAATTCTCTGCTAAATATATTTTGAAATTAGGCTTATTCAGGTGATTACTTATTTCTTCTATAAAATGTCAGTAATTTGATGTTTCCTTATTTAAGCCAATGTAAGAGCAGCGTTTAGCTTGAAAGTAGCTACATCCATGTCTGGCTGCCTTTATAGAGAAATAACTTTTTGTGGATTTAGAGAGTTTTGGAAGCTGCTTCTGCAGAACAACATTAAATTATCTCCCTCTTTTTCTCTCTCTTCCGCCCCCCCCGCCTCCAAAGACCTGCCATTTTTCTAATAGAGATGTAGGAAAAAAAAAAAGTATTTGTGACGGTTTTACCTGTAAGCTACCGGGAGATGGCACCAGACACACACATACTCCCCTGCAGTTTAGTCTTGAGAGTTCATTTTATTGTCAGGTACTTTTTTTGACAAGTTTTAGATGTGTTTCTTTTGCTAGCTTTAGAACAGTGCTCTGGAATGAAATACCGACCTTGATGCCCAATTTTGATATTTACCTTTGATTGCTGTTGCACCAAAGGTCATTTAACTCATGAACAATTATTTTTAAAGGAATCCTGTTCAGAATCAGAAAAAGCAAAACTTGAATGAGCTTTCTGTGCCTTGAAAACTCCATAGTGCTTGATGATGTCATGTTATGGTAGTGGTTAATGTGAAGTCCACTGAATTCAGCTCTTTATGACCTAATCACCAACCTGAAGGTTGATAATTTGACAGATGAATGTTAATCCAGTTCACATTAGGTCCTGTCACATCACAAGTTTTCATATTAATAAATTAATGGAAAACTAAGGAGTTCTCAGGTAGTTTAGGCTTACTAAGCCAGTATACCACAGTTTAGCTTTACATTCGAAGCAGTCTTCTGAAGAACACTAGAGCACATTTGTTAGCGGAGACTTAGACTGTCGATGGGTCATCAGTTACCCAGGAGCAGAAGGGTCCAGAAGATTGGTTGAAGAGTGAATAAACCTTAATAGTCCTGTAAGGACTTTCAGTAGGATCCTGTTGTATGATTGCAGCATGTTGGACTAGTTAAATTAATTGCTTCAAGAAATAGGGTACATCTTATATAATGCCTAAGAATTCCAGTGTCTTAAGAGGCTTTCACATTGTGAAAAGCATGTTATTAACATTAGAAATATTTGAAGCAAAAAATATGAATAATTCCTTAATTTTATCTTGAAAATTAGAGTGTTTATGCATTTTTTAAATTTACAGTTAGATCTCCAGGCAAGTTAGGTGTGTGAAAACAATAATCCTTCCTGAAAATGGACATGCAGAATTTTCCAGTTTTTTCTCCTAAGTATCGGAGAGCTTAAATAGGTTTTGAGAAATTTATGGATACATTTCTTTAAAAAAATGGAGAAAATGGCCCTCAATGTGTCAAGACAATGAGGTGAGCTAAAATATTTTCTGAGGCACCCAGGCCACGAGTGCTGGGACTTTACCCTGAGCCATCCCTCTCCACCTCTTACTGCACATTGCTGCTGTGGGAAATCTAATCCTATAGTGTGGAGACAAATGTCTGGCTCCTAAACTTTGTGATGTCTTCATCAGAACTCATCTGCTCTTCTGGCTGATAGCAAAAGGAACACGAGCAGTCTAGGAGTGGCTTCGATTTGTTAATACCTTGATGTGAAAATCGGGGCAGTGTTTGTTTATCCACATTGATAGCTTAAAAGCACTTAAAGAAGATGTCTTTGCACAAGAACAGCATTGAGCTAGGTATGGGGAGGGTTAGGTACAAAAAAAAGCTTACACAATTCTGCTTTTAGTGTAAAGAAGCTCCTCTCTCAGGTCATCCAATAGATCACAGGGGAGGTGAAATATCCTACTACTTAAATTTTTAATGACGCTTATCAAGTACTAGGTACTTAAGTGTTTCTTGGAGTTTAGTTTTTGATTCATTCTCAGTCTGGCAGACACTTAAGAAACCAGGAAAGACTATTTTGGATTCTGTACACCCTTAAAAAAAAAAAAATCACTCAAGGGCAGACAGTGGGACCGTTCTCACAAAGGATCTGGGAAGAAAGTGAAGAAATTATTCGTTAGTACAATTTGAATAAAACCATTTAATTTTCTAAGTCATTAATGAGCCCAGAAGGACATGCTATTCACTGCTTATGTTAGTCAGCACTGGCAAAAATTTTAGGACAAAAACTGGAGAAGAGTGGAGCAATATTTGAGAGTTCATGCTAGTTATCTGTGTCTCCAGCACAATGGATGGCCTCATCCAGACCTCATGGTCTGACACTGCTAGGAGTGTGAAAATGGAAACCAGATGGCTTGGTAATGTGAGTAGCAGTTTGATGCTAATTATTTCTTACAGTCTCCCTTCCTTGAAATCTGATTTGAGTGAAAACGTGGCATTATTGCTCAAGGTAAGCTACCCCTTGGTTGTAATCTGACAGTTAGTGGACAGGTAGACCAAGAGTAGTTACTTACTCTAAGGTTCAGGTCACTCTTGCTATCACGGAAGATTCACCGAGCTAAAGCAAAGCTGTACTTTGTGTTAGCTGAATGATTTGACACATCTTTGATCTGATAAGAAGTTGTCCTTGGATGTGGACTTACATGTAATGAAGCAGCAACCTAAGCAGTGATCTTAACATTTGTCAGAGGGAGCAAAAAAAAGACAATATATGTTAATATATATTTTCTATTAAATGCAACGTTACTGCAGCTTCTGCAGAAATGCAGTATAGTCTGTTAAAACAGGACAGGTTATGCAGCGCTTCTGCTTTATGAAAAGAAGTCACTGGGTTATAACTGATCACCCAGTTACACGGAGAGGTGGGGTCATTGCTTTGCTTAAGCTACAGGCTTTCTGTTTTAGTTGCAGCTCTCTGCAGGGACCATGCAGTGTGACCATACAATGTTTTGCAAGGTGACACTATCCCTTGTGGCTACTGCAGTTGGGAGTCAGGATTCTGTTTCATTTCCATCCTTGCTTGCCAGGGACTTTGTATGAACTTGGGCTAATCAGTTTAGATCTAAGCTTCCAACAAAGGATTTGCAAGTCCTGCAAGCTTAGGTACATTCTGCAGCTTCTGCCTTGGAGGTGCCTTGCCCACTGCCGTCTTTCTATTTTGTAGAACAGAGAAGTTCTGGGTTTTTTTGACATATGATGGTGATGCTGCCCACACTCATTTAATATTATGATAGGAGAACAGTCATCTAGCATTGAGAAGATTGAGGTTCCGTAACTTCTGCATCCAGAAGATATCCAAACCCTCATCTCCCATGCCCAGTTCTTGTCATCAGGCTTTAGTCTAGTTTGGCTGAGCAATATTCTTTATCCCATCTGTTGCAACTGTGCTGCAGAGCAAAAGGGAATTGAAAATCCATTTGAAGACAGAAGGGAAAAGGAAGAGATTGAGTTTTAATGGTCAGACCTGGCAAAGAGAGTCCAGAAGCACAGTCCAGCTGCCAAGTTAGTGTTTCACATACTTTATTTTCCATATAATTTCACTTTGCAAAAGCTTTTCAATAACAGTAAAATCTAAATTTATTGAGGTCTCCTGCTCTGAGCTCAACTCATGACAGAAAATCTCTCAGTATTTCTTTTTAAGGACTGATGCATTTTTTTATATGATGTTTTCATTGCAAACGACGGTAACAAAC
>JAVSBS010018053.1:0-11570 GCA_033124195.1 Coracias cyanogaster | reverse complement strand
GGCCAGGCTGGATGTGGCCTTGAGCAACCTGGTCTAGTGGGAAGTGTCCCTGCCATGGCAGGGGAGTTGGAACTAGATGACCTTTGAGGTCCCTTCCCACCCAAACCATTCTCTGATTCTATGACGATTCTATGTTTAGCTTGTAATATTATAGAATGCTCTCATCCTTTCTGGCAAAACTGCTTCTTTTGTAGCTGTTACCACCCTACTTATTACTTGAATCATAGAATTACACAGACAATTATTCTTAAGTGTTATGCCTTGCATTCATCCTTATTATCTCCTACTGTTTTAAGATTACTTCTCTATTTTGTGAGGATCACTTTACGTTCTAATCATGTTTATCTGTATCTCTATTTCAGCCTATAAAAAACTATTAAATAGTACCAGACCCAGAGTAGTTCAAAAACTAACTGGATACTTTTTTCCAGTTTGACAGAAAACCACTGAACTGATTTCTGAACACATTTTCCTATCAGCTCTGCATACACCTACTAGTATTTTCGGCTAAACTGTCTTTCCTATGTCTTCCCAGAGAATAATCACTTGAGTCAGTGTCCTGTGCTTTATTTCAAGTAAGGCTACAGGACAACTAGTATTCCTCTTCTAGGCCTGCTACTCTGCAATAAAAGAAAACTAAGGTTATGTTTCTTCTAAGTATCTTCTACTCACCTATTTGCTTCCTGTGAATCTGCTAACCATCAGAGCCATTTTATGCTTTCTGTATTTCTCCCCTAAAGCACAAATAAAAAGTTCTTTACCTTATGCTCTCCATCAAGTGTTTTCAGTGTTATAACATAATCAAGCTCTCCATATATATCAATTAAAGACAGTAGCTTTCCATTTTCTCTGAAGTGAGAGGTTGGCAGCTTTATCGTGACATTTACACAGTTTAGACAGGAACTGATATTAACTTCTGCTGGTCCCAGGAATGCTATTGAAAAAAAAGAAAGAAAGAAAGAAGATGGAGAAAATATACACACTGTATTCAGTACCAGTTCTATTTTGGTGATGGATTTATAGCCGACTACTCAGATTCCAGAGTATGTCACTGTTGTAAATCCACAAGGCCTTGCAATATTTAAGCTCCACATTCAAATGATCTTTTCCCACACAACTAGCTTTTAAAAACAGAAAGCAGTGAAGAAGAGGGAGGCAGCAGAAAGGTGAGAGAGGCTTTGCTTCAGCTCCACAAAGATGTGAGCTTTTTATCTATTTGAGAAGAAAGCTGAGGTTAATATATAGGAAAAGCTGATTATTTTCTTGCTTATCATTATCATCACCATCATCATCATGCCACTCTCTAGAAGGAATCTTTGTCGAAATTTAGTGGTGTGTAGCCCTACACTATTCATACTGGTTGCAAGGAAGGCTACAGGTCTAAACTTGACAACTGAGCTCCAAAGACTAAAAACTCTACTGACAGTAGGACAGAGAACCTAGTAAAACATAGTAACACTTTTGTAGGACTTCCATTGAGTTCAAAGTAACCTCTCAAGTTCAGGTCCTCAGACCATGTATGCGCTTGAAGAGCCACACACACTAATGGTCTCCTCTCTGCAAAAACTACACATCCATGAAGATCAGAGGAACTTCCGTAGTAAATGAAACTTAAAATCTTCCTTCCTCCAACACAGGAAAGAAGTAGGAATGTTGGAAATGGTGTGAGAACAAACCATCTCCATAATCTTCCATTTCTGCATAGTACATTGTGGGGGAAGAAAACATGTTTGGAGTTTGCATTACACTTTTGATTTTTCCAGAAGCAGGCACATTTTGATCAAAGTGAAGGCTGTTTTGCCAACCTCTGCAAAATTCAAAAAAGAAATATACATTTGATAAGTACTTCTGTTTCTGAAATAGGGTAGCAAAAAAACCCAAAACAAAACCAAAAACAAATGAAAAACAAGTTTAATGCTTGACGAAAGTCTGAGCTTCCATCTACTCTCAAACAGTAAAGCACGTCCCAGTCAAGTTGTTGCACACTTACTCCTTTCTCATGTTTTGTTTTAAGTTACAAATAAACATGAGCTTAAATTTGGTTACAGTCAAATATGGTTGTTTTTGTGTCTCTTTATTATGAAGCCTTTCTGTCTTTGCTCAAATTAATCTGTCAACTGGAGTGAGATTCCTCATATGTATTATTTCAGAATATTGATTCTTTCCTATTCAGGCACTGTAAAACAAAGACTACAGGATTCATCTAAGTCTCGTGCCCTAGAAAACAAGACTTCACCCAATTGCCTATGGTTTGAACTAGAGACTACCAGCAAAATATCCCATTTCAATTGACAAGTTACTAGTGATGGACAATCAGTCAGAGCACTGGACAGTTTGTTCCGGTGGTCAATTAAAAACGTGTCTCCTGTCCCTAGCTAAAAATTTATCTAGCTTCAGCTTCCAGTCAGGGCACACTGTTATGCTTTTGTTTACCAGACTGAAGAAGCCTGCCACCATATTAACTAGTGGTCAATGCATCTTCTGATCCTTCTCCTTATTAAACTAACTGCTGAAAGATTGAAGGCCTCCACCTCAGAGGGATATTCTTAAATCCTTCACTTATCCTTGTGGCTATTCTTCCGATCCTTTCCAATTTTTCACCATTTCTGAGACTACAAGTGGACACACCAGTGGCTACCTCTGTGCTGAATTCAGAAGCAATACGACTTATTTCTCCTCCATAGTTCTCCAATTGTTCGTTAATCTCTGTCTCTGTTACTTCAAAACTGAATACTAAATAAAACAAAGGGTGAAGCCGTCACAGCTAATAAGCATCTTCTTTCAACAAGGAAAGGGAAAAGAGAAAGTTGATGAACAAACAAGTAAATCTCTTCTACACCTAGTGCAGACATGGTATTTCTTTAACTCTTTACATTGACTACTTGAAAATATAAAAATGATGGGTTTTTTTTAAAGTTTAAAAAAACCTGAACTTTTATGTATCTTATGCACTTAAGAGATTTTTACTTTGTGCTTGTCAATGCCTGATACAATGCTATTACCTCTATATTTATATTTTTTTTTAATTTCAAAACCAGGACCTCATCCACTTATCAGAACTACTGTAGCCACTAATTTTAGAAAGTAATCTATGTTTTGTAACTGATATGTGATAGATTACATACAAATTCATATTCTCTTAGATAAAGGAATAAGCTACTGACCAAGCTAGTTTGGAGTGTCTTTACTGTAAGCCTAGCAGAATATAAGTTATACATCAGCGATGAATAAAAACTGCTAAAATGAGCAAATGCAGACAGAGAACTTACTGTCGGTATATGGCACAAAATTAAGCACAGAAGAATTGAATACTTTCATTCCTATAAAGCTCTGAACCAATACAGAATACTCAGTTTGAATATCTTTAAAATCATCTGTCAGATCACAGGAGAGTTGTGTAATATTGGAACATTGCTCAGCCGTCTTCCAGTTACTGTAAAACAAAACAAATTTTAAAAAATAATCAAAATAAGATATCTGGATTCTCTGATACAAGAAAGCATTGGGGCAGGGGGAAAGCATTTCTGAGTGGAAAAACAGACAAAGAAACAAGAAAACCCCAGCCTTAGTATTTTGCATCAATAAATGTTAAAAGTAAGATTTGTGTCATAAAATAAGACTTGCCTGTAGTCAGCATACAGCACACGATAGTATGACTGCACAGTTGAATCATTTTTTGCTTGCCAGGACAAAATGTGCTGAAAATTGTAAGATTTCATTTGTAGGTTGGCAGGTGTCTGTCCCAGAAACCTTACTAGAAAGGGAAAACAAAAACTCAAACAACCAACCCACCAATATGAATGGCAAACAAACATGAAATTGCAACAGTTCTAATAAACCCAGTTAGAGCAGCCCAATATTTGCCTCAAAATAAAGCAACCATAGAACAGAGTTCAGCACAATAGAAACAACAATGCAAAGAGAGGACTGTCTTCCTGTATTATATGTCTATTATTTCTTCAAAAACATGAAATTTAAAAATTATGCTTGGTGAGAATACTCAAGTTTTTGAAGCTGTGTTAGGAAGAACATTTGAAAGACAATAAAATCTCTTACCAGGTAAGCTGAAACAAGCTGTAGACAGAACGCTGATATACACTGTAAAATGAAACTAAGTATTAATGCATTTGTCTATGACACCTGATTATTAGCCTACTATTGGCAATATAAATTTGCAACAATTAAGAGACAATACCCGGTGTATTGCTGCAGTGGAACTGTTTCTTTCACATCATCTTCCTACTACTATCCTCCACCCTTCCCCAGAGCCTGGGGTGTCCCCTTCCAACCTCTACCATTAATTTGAGGCTCCTAAGACCTGGTTCTTTGATAACTACACCGTGCTTCAGGCTTATGCTGATCCCTGCCAGAATGAGGTTCAGGGTTCAGTGTGAATAAATGTTCTTATCAAATATTGTCTTAGAGGATTCTGACTATATTTCAGGTAGTTCACTCTGTCTGTTAAACACCATTTTAAATCACAACAAGAACCTTAAAACTGGGAAAAGATACTACTACTGCTTGAAGAATATTACTGAATTATCTTCACAGATGTCCTACTTTGCTACATGTGGAGAGTACTCAAGGGTGTAGTTTAACAACTTTGGTATATTGCTCACTGTCTTCAGTCAGCTAACTCCTGTAACTCCTTATTTCAGGCTGTTTTGTAACCCCCTATTTTGTGCCCTGCTTCTGTAATATTTCCCTGTGAGTGTTTAACTCTACAGCATTCTATTATCTGCCTGCAAAAGAAATGAAAAAAACCACCAACAGATGCTGCAAATTCTGTCACGTGGAGTGGTTAAGGCCACATTCAGCCTGTCAGTCAGGCCTACTGTCTGAGTAAACTCGGCCTTCTTGCAGGTCTGACATTCTAGGGGTCCCCATATCTTCCTGTATGTATAATCTCTGCAAGAGACTGTTCGTTCATCCAGATTCTCACTGTATCCAAAATTATTTTTCTTGACCAACCCAGTCCTGCATCCTTCATATCTTTTCAGCACAGTGCCTCAAGACACTCTTGAAATTGTCCTGAGCCTTCAAATTTTTTTCTCAAGATCCTTTAGCTCCTTTCTGCTTTGACTGCAACAAATATAGACTTTCTGTCCTCTTCTAAAGGCATTTTGTGGCCTGTCCTCCTACTGATGAAATGCCAACTCCCATACTCAGCTGGCCAAATAAGCAGTTAATTTCAAACACGCAGGTTTTTTCTCATACTTCAGAGGAACTCCATGGAAATATCTGCAAAATTACTTCATTCTTTTTCCCTGTAACTCTTCTCCATGTATTCTCTTTTGTCTTGACACCTCTACCGAAAAATATGGCAACACCCAAAACGCTGCTGGCTGGCTACCTCTGTTGAACTGTGCTGATTAATACTGCCTTAACACACTCTTCTATTCTATTCATCTTACTTAGAGTGGTAGCTTCTGTAGCATGAGGAATGTCTTTGACCTTACATCTGCACAGCAACCAATGCAGTACCACTCTGGTCCACAACTGAGGTTCTCAGGTGCCACACTACAACAAATAACCTAACAGAACTACTTGATGTGTCAGCAAGATGTGCCACAGTAAGAATGACTGTGAAAGAGAAATCCGGGACATGTTTTATTAAAAAAATAAAACAACCTTTATGGAGATCTACAAATAATGGGTAGGACATGACTATCACAGCATGACTGAGGTTGGAAGGGACCACCAGCGGTCATCTAGTCCAGCCCCTAGCTATGTGAAAGATAGTACTGGAATATATATTCCTGGTAGCGGGGATTCAGACTAGTAGTGGGCTAGTGGGAACTGTTCTGTCCCAGATACACTGTGAGAATTTTCTAATGGATTAATACAGTTATTTTATATCCTTATCTACTTTCACAGAGAGCACTGGAAGAGGGAAGGAAAAATTTCCTAGTCAATTTATTAAAGAGATATCTGCACAGAATCTTTATGGCTGCGGAGAAGTGCCTTAAAAATTGCCCTTTAATTAGCAGCACACAGAAATACACTGTGGCACCTAAATTTGTTGAAATTGTTGTCTATCACAGGCAAAGAAGATAAAACAGTGTTAAAGGTGTGTGAAATATTGCTCAAGTTAATTGAGTCATTTGATATCTACTAGTCCATGTAGAGGAAGAGATAAACATGTCTAGGTCAAGATGACCATCCTTGAGGTTGTCAGCAGTGATAAATTAAGGAACTCCATGTCAAGAGTTAGCTGTCCTTGAAGGAGAAGCATCCTGGAAAAATATATAAACTACATGTACTTAGAAATAATTCTTGTTTGTGTAATTTTGAATAGCTAAGTGATGATTAGTGCTATCCTTAAGTGAACTAGCTTCATTATTATACTAAAAACCACACCCACAGGGCAAGAGACCCCAGCCCAGGTGAAACTCCTTACTTGTAGGGTATGTGTAGTATGAATAAATATTGTGTAATCATATGCAAATTACTAACCAATCACTGTCGATGAGAAGTTCTTGGAAACTTAACAGTTAATAACTTTGTGTATAAAAGAAACTCTGAAAACTGTCTAGCTGTGCTAGCTTTGTGGGAAACCACTCAGAACCCAAACTTGCATAACTTTGTAATGAAACAGTATCTTGTCTTGGTGTGTGAGATTGGCTCTTTGTACACTGGGTACCGAAGCCAGTTTTGGGATAACAAAATCATCTGGGATGGATACCTAGCCAAGTAACTCTTATAAACCTGGTTCTTCAGATATCTGTCTCACAAACATTAAACTATGCTCCCAGCATCCCTTCTGAAATTAGATGCAAGGAGATTAAGCAGCTCACTTGAGTTGTACATGCAGTAAATTTTTATTTCCATAAGACAGAAACCTCATATTTTTCAAGCTTCATTTTGCCATTCAAAACACAGGCATTCTCTCTCTTGTACATCTTCCTTCTGCACTTATTCTTCTATGTTATTACTGAATAATAAACACCCCCTTAGGGAAGCCCAGTTAAAAGCAGAACAATTGTTTTCTTGACATATAGTAACAGATCTGGATAAAACATCCAGTGGGTATGAATAACAAACTGATACTTTAACAGTTACTATTCTTTACCTGAACATAAGCTCAAATTTGTAACTATTTGTAGCAGGAATTCTCCCTTTTCCCAACAGGCAGGGAGCCTTTAGCACATTAAGGCGATTCCTATTAGAGAAACAGTGTCAGTGCCCAGACTCTAGTAATGAGACACTTCCTTGGAGCAAGCCCCTCAGATGAAGGGATGCAGTCTTTTGCCATTCTCTCTTATGCCAGCCACCTCACGTGTGTCAGCTGTCCTGCTGATGTACCTCCTATTGACATAAACGTTTTTCTATTCTGTCCATATTTGTGTTTTTTTTTAATTGCCTCTCCCCTATGAAAAGCAAATTCCATTCATCTAGAGTTCAAATTGCCTCAGAACTTTGTTTCAACAAACACGTTTAGCAAAGACATGTGGAGGTTGCAAAATTTTGTAATTATTACATAAGAGACACAGACAAGAAAAAACAAACTTAGACCAAACAACTGGGAAAATTAAGACTGGAGAAATAAAGATGGTCTGTAAACAGAATGGGGAATCTTCTTTAGCATCTTAACCTTTTTACAGGATTAAACCATACTATCAAAACAGTTTCTCACTGCAACTACAGCTCAGCCAACAAAATACGTTTGTTGTGCCTCCTAACTCAGAAACTAGAGAGTCTTTAAAAAAATTATTAGAAGGAATGAAAAACAACACATCCAGCTAAGAGTACACTGGAAATTTAAAGGAGCAGAATGCAGTATTCTGTCTCAAAACTTTTCTCTCTTATGGGGAAATCATGGTTTATATGTAAAATGGAGTATGTAGAATATACTAGATTCTTGAATCTGTGAATCAGTCCTGGGAGAGCTCCACAAGATTATGTATCTCACTTCAGTTACTCAGGAGAAGTGTTAGTGAAAAATTAGCAGTACTACTCCTCTTACAGGCTACTTACCAAGTTGATAAAAACGCATTGGTCCATCCATCAGTGATTCCATAGTGATTAAGAAATATAACCTATTGATTGCAAAATAAACATTTTTCTTCTGTACCTGCAAATACATTAAAAACCCCCACATTCAGCAAATCAAATTCATATATTATTTTCAATAAAAACAAGGTCTATGTTCAAAGAGTTTCTTAACCTCTTCAATGCTGGGGGAGGGGGCAAGTACCCTCAGATTAGACGGGCAATTCTATGACAATAGTACTTGCCTTTTTTCACTTGGAAAGGGATATAAATTATTTTTTATATATAGATTTTTATATATGTATATTTATTTTTATATAAATTTATTTCAAATAAATACAGAAAGCATTGTATGATGGTTTGTATTAATTCTGCATGAAGATAGCATCTAAAAATTCTATGCCACTCACTCTAACTTACTAAAAACAATGGAAATAAACATTGCTTGGCTTTATTTGAAATATTAAAAGGATTCATCACTGTTGTAAAAAACATGTTTCCATAAAGAAGGTAGATCAAGAGGAAGGTTAGAAAAAAGCCAATTATATAAATATTAATTATAGGAAAGTTAGAAAGTTCAAGTTATTTTTTAATGCATAAGATTTAATAAAGTATTCCCTCTCTTTGATGTTATTACTTCACTTATTATCCTCACTGCATTAATATTCACAGGATGTCCTTTTGAATTGCAGGTAAAGCACTAGGGAACAACTGTGAATCTAGAGACGGCCTGGCAAAGGTATAACTATTTCCAAAGAATGTTCTCCTCAGGTTTAATACAGAGAAATTGGGTTTTAATTTAAAATTAAAATTTTTCAATACAACTTAAATTATTTTCTCTGTAAAAGAGCTTATAATTTAAAATAATGACAAAGCATACTATGGTCAAACTTAACACAGTATGTTAAAATCATATAAATTTTAAAAGATCCCTATCTGAGATGTCAATCTTCCACTGCTCAAAGTTTTAGCATGACTATAGGAAGTCATTGAATAAATGTCAAGAACTTGTATCTGTGCAACTGATAATCATCATTCCATAGACAAAGAGAACTTCCTTTTAATTTCAGTTTGGTTCATTTTATTAATTTGTTTCAAGCACAACAATTATTTAGGAGGTGCAAAATACCAGTCTTCCTCTTTTCATTCAAAATTTAAAATGATGGACCAGCTAGAAAATGAGGACTAGTTACAAAATATTTAATTTTATCCCTGCTATTGGCAAACTAGAGAGTGGTTAAGTCACACATATCCATCAAGTCCATTTCCTTCTAGCACTAGTGAATGTGACAGCAGATAAAGTAAATTCACTTTCTCATCCAGATCAAGCTTACAGATTATACAAGTAGAAAAAAAAAAACCCTTTCTACTTCAACAAGGGTACCAGCTCTGTTCAGAAGTCACACAGAAACCTAATGCCAAGCAATGTTACTTTCACAGTCACACCTGCAGGACCTGATTCAGGCTGTTCAAAATTTTCTCTTAAGAGCAAAACTCTGAGGACCCTGAACTTACTTAGGCAAATATTTCCTTTATGTCTTAATCCTTGCAATTAATCACAAAGAATGGTCAAAGCACTGCATACGTAGTATTGTGCAATAGATGTATTTGGGTACCTTTGATCCTTGCTGTACATGCTGTCACGAGTAACAACTATCCCATTCTTGGAATCTGAAGTGACATGTGTATGGCTCTGTGTGCCGAACAACACGCGTATCTTACGGGATGCATATTCAAAGCAAAGTTATGTGTTTAGCACCTTAGAATATGTAAGAAAAATGTGGCAAAACAGTTATCTCCCAAGTTTGCGCAGTTGTCTAAATCTGTATGTTCTCTGCAGATCTATCAATGCCAGTGAAATTCCAGGGGAAATTCCAGGGGAAAACCACTCCGGTTAGAACTCTGATTAGCTTTTGTTACTCTTCAGATCTTCAGCAGTCCCTGGAGAGAAGCCATGAAAATACTATTAAGTCCAGCTTGCACTCACCACATCAGACTAGGCTCACAGTTACTCCCCTGGGAGCTGCCTGAAGCCCCCAGTGCTTTCAAAAATCAGCTTCACCCTTCCATATAATCTTCAGTGGCAGCTCATATTTAACTGGACTTCAGGCTGGGTTGTTTTGTGTTTGCTTCCAATCAGAAAAAAAGCAGACTTTGAAGTTTTGAAAGTCACTGGCTTGTATTTCAGAAAAGCTCCACATCAGTAAAGCAGAAAACACACTCTCTTCTTTGAAACAAACAGATGGTATATTTATTTATAGAAACCTACTTACCAGAATATTGAGAGATAGAGAGAAAGAGACACACACCACAGGAGATGCTTCTGGCAGAGAAGTCAGCAGAGGAGTGTTCTAAACTTACATGGGTAATAAAATGTACGGATCAACTTTACTACTGAAACCATGTGAACTACAGAACTGTGCTGCGGGTGGTAAGTTATGCCCACACTCTATTCCTGGCTTTGCTGAAAGACTTTGAATAAATAGCTCCTAAGCATATCGAAATTATTTAACCTTAACAATGCACCTCTATTAACCAGAAGTCCATTTTCCATGCACTACCACCAGTGCTCCTGGGGAGCCAGACATATCCCTGGCGGAACCGGTGTGGGATGTACCGACAGAGCCCTCGGCTGCCCTGCAGGGGAGGCGATCAAACAGCACTAGCGACAATAGGCTCTGTCAGACTTTTTCCTTACAAATTTCTGGCCTTGAGCTACACGATTACCTTCACTAAAACCAGCTACAGTGCACCTCACAGCCCACCTCTAGGGTCAACTGCGCATGCAGGTAACGTTGCCGAAGAACCAGCCCCAATAAGGCGCTGGTTTTATTGGTATTACGCCAAAAAGGTGCTGTGGGGACACGATTTCGGCCTAGAGCGGCTCCCACAAAGCGCTAGCAGCAACCAGAGCCCTTTCCAGTAAATCCCGCAGCTCGGGAAGCCAGGCCTGCCGCCCGCAGACACCTCCACTCGCCACGGCCGCTCTAACGGAACAGCTCCAGCTCCAACTCCCACACCCACACGGGCGCCCTCTCCCCCATGGGCGCCCACCCTCTAAGGGAAAGGAGGGTCGGCCCCGGGACGGCCCGCCACCCCCCAGGACGCCGCCACCTTCCCCTCCGTACCTCAGAGCAGGCGGCAGCCCAGCGGGCTCGGCTCGCCTGGGCTCCGCTCCGGCTGCCCATGGCTCCCCATGACTGCCCTGCCAGGCCGCGGGAGAGGCGCCAGCGCCGAGCGAGAAATGGCGGCGGGGGCGATGCGGCGCGCGGCTGGCCCCGCCCCGCCCGGCGGGGCTGGGGTGGAGGGGGCGCAACCCCCGCGGCGCCGCGGCCGTTGGGGCCGGTGGGCGCGAGCGGGCCGCCTCTGGCGGAGCGGGCTCCGCGCCTCGCCTCGCCTCGCCGCGGGCCGGAGGCTCCCCTGGCGAAGCACAGCTTTCCTCCGCAGACCCGCGGGAAGCGGGTGCTGCCCTCCTTTCGCTTTCTTTTCACCCGTCTTGCTTACCCCCCCTCCCCCCGCCCCGGTTTTTGACGCTTGTTGTCATGAAGGAAGTTTCGGCAGAACGCTGCGAGAGTGCT
>JAVSBS010018052.1:5115-23685 GCA_033124195.1 Coracias cyanogaster | reverse complement strand
CTAAAAATACTTGAAATGCAGCCACTCTCATTCCCATTACTGATCCAGTTGGTCAGCTAACTCAGTCTAAACAATATGGTCTGTTTTGTCCAAAGAAAGAGCCACCTCAGAAGCCTTCTTGCCTTCAGCACCTAAGAAAACTGTGTATTATCTATTTTGAAAGTTACTTACTCGGTGGGAGCCAAGGGATCAAATTCCATTATCTCGTAGTAATGAGGTGATTGTGGCTTGTTCTTTGATGGGGCTGAAGAATAAAGAGAGGCAGAAAAACCCAGGTTTAAATGTAAACAAAAAGCATCCTTACTACATGTTATTTTTTTTGTATCTTCCTGAAAGTAGCAGATTATTTTCTACATATCTAGTTGCTTTAAATGCTTCAACGTACAGACAAGTAAGAGAAGCTGTGAGCACTAGGAGATTTTGTCAGTTTGTTGCTGCTCCTGCAGCCAGTATGTAAAGCCCTTAAATTTTAACAAAACAACAACAACAAAATATGTATCTCTGTGAAAGTTAAGTGCTCTGCAGTATTTATTACCTGCTGGTGATGGTCCATTTAATGATACAGTATGTCCAGTCTGCAGATTTACTGGATTCAGAGGCACTGGGCTTAGAAGAGTCGCCAACTAAGGACATCAAGCGAAACAGTGCTTAACGGATTGTTCTGTGAGAACTGGCTTGACTTAACAATTGACCTGAGAATTTACTTGCTGAGAGTCTAAAGTCAACAGTTATATAAGTTATCAGTCTAATTAATCTCTACTCTCCACCCAAAGTTCAAAACATCTTTTGGTGTTACCTATAGCACATTTGTATAATTTACCTCTGTGTCATTTGTTACGCTACACAGACTCACAGACAGCGGTATTCACAATACAGATACCTGCCTTCACCTGCAGTTTAAAACAGGGAATACGTGTATGTTTAGGGGCTGATTCTCATCTATTTCACAGTGCCTAGCAGAGAAGAGCATTCAAACTCACAACATTACCTCAAAGCCCCTTCACATTCTTTTCATTCCTTCCATTATGGGTTTTGCCTGCAGCATATGCCATTTGTCCTACTCTGTACTTTTTTTTTTTAAGTGTTTGGGGTTTTTGGTGGTTTTTTTGTTTGTTTAATATCTTACTTGAGATAGGAAATGCACCAGAGTAACACATAAAGGCAGCAGGAGATCTGGGCTTGCTTCACACAGCAACAAATTAAGACACAAATAACAGAGCAACTGCTTTCTGCAAACTCCTTTGAGATTCGGCTGGACCCAAGAAAATACGCTTTCTTATTAGCATCTGTGGTATCAAAAGAGGAAAGCTGGCCTGGTCACCCAACACAGAGTGTGTCCTGATGTATGGAGAACAGCCACAGAACAGATCTTTGTATCCCGCTTGGACAGTAGTCAGAATAAATCCACCCAGGTCTCATTTTGACAGTTGCCAATGATTATTCTGAACATGAGTGTTACTCACATTGCAATATGAATGTCCAGCTGGGTTGCTTACACTATTGTTTTGCGCTTCAGCTGCAAATCTAGGAGAGAGTAATACATTGGAAGTAAACGAGAAACTATCAAAACTGTATATTCTGATTGTTACATTATTTTTTTGCTGGTCTGTCTTTACCTTACGTCACAACTGAGAGCAGTACGGGCAGGTGGGCCAGTGTCCCATTCACATCAAAGGTGAGGAAGTACAAGGACACCTTTCCCATCTTTAAACTCTTCTTATTGACCTGTACAATTCCTCCGTTTCTCCCTTTCACTGCAGCACTGACAACGCTCAAGCAGAAAGTCATATATGTGTCAAGAATGTTTTGACTCTTGAGATCCATTTATGTCTGTGACTAAACAACGCTGCAGGAGGAGTGTATTTTTAAGTATGTTAAGCAATCTCTAGCACACAGGTAGTTTTAACTTGTTTTGCTAGACTTAATGTGTTAAATTAGTT
This sequence comes from Coracias cyanogaster, assembly GCA_033124195.1. NCBI lineage: Eukaryota > Metazoa > Chordata > Aves > Coraciiformes > Coraciidae > Coracias > Coracias cyanogaster. The sequence goes on along the minus strand of JAVSBS010018052.1, from coordinate 21,745 downwards.
AAATCTGAGTTCTCAGAGCTTTCTAGAAACTCATCAGGTGAATTACTAATACCCCTGAAGATCCGTTACCATTTCTTGCTAAGATTACTCACGGGGATTGCTGAGCTTTTGTAGTAGTTGCTAAATCTAGCTGTGGATAAATTGATGGATGATGCCTGGTTTTATCTTCAGGGTGTGCAGATACACAATCTGAAATTCAAAGCGATAATTAATGATCTTTTAAACATCATTAAGCAAACGTTAGTTATGTGTACTATGAACGCTGAAGAGGTGAAGTTTGGAAGGCGTGTAAAGAATCTGAAAAGCATTGCTGTTTATCATGTGAAAGGCAGCATTTTGATAGCTCTGACAATGTTGTAGATGCAATATATTTATCTCCTTAAAAAGTCAGAACAACTTCAGTAGTCCTATACATGTTAGATACTACTTAAAACCCCTTTCACTGTTTCTGAGTTACAGGCCTTTATGCCTGGGGGTGCATTCACACCTTTAACTTCAGTATACGGGCTCCCCTGGAGCGGATAAAGGAGGGGACCCACGTTAGGAGCTTTACTCCTCTGATTATGAAAGAAGTCTAAAGGTAGAGTACATGAGTCCCTTTGTCCGAGGGAGCTGTTTCTAACACCAAGTGCCTCCTGAAAACACTTGGGACGGCAAGAGGCTATGAGAAAAACATTATCTGTGTTTCTTACTTCCAAGCCTACAGAACAAACAACTACCAGAGCGTTTTACAGGCTTCACTGTAACAGAAAACAGAACACCTTCTACTGTTCCAATTGACAGAACGAGGGAAAAAGATTATTGCTTCCACTGTAAACAAACTTAAACTACCTTACGTTTTTTTCCTATGTACACAAACTCTCCTTTTAAGGAGATTTAAGGAACATCCTTAAAGGTAAAGAGTATCTGTGTTTTCTTCCTTGCAAGAAACTTCTCGATTCCTCCCCTAAGCTCTTGTTGCTTTGCTTTAGGAAACCAGACTGCAAAGGAAAAGTGCATTCATCACTTACTAAGGCCTGAAGGAGACACTGCAGAGTCAGTTTGCACCACTGTTGACACAGGAGATGAAGAATCTATGGAGAGGTCAAGTAGATCACTTGAGGGAGCAGACGGCTGTTTCCTGTACAGCTTAACATTCGAAAAGGAATTAAGTTGTTTGGGTTTTTTGATGCTTTTTGCTGTTGGTTTTGGTTTATTGTTTTGTTTGTTGGTTTGGTTTTTTTTTAAGGAACTTGTATAGTTCTAAACAAATTGCTATCTTCACAGGATCTAAACTTTAAAAATCATAATATTAAAAGTTGGCAACTATGAAAGAAGACCAAGATTTATTTTTTTGTGTGAAAGATGGCTAATGAAACAAAAAATGCTTTCCAGAAAAGATCAGTTTCAACAAGGACGCTGTTTCAAAAAAATAAGGAAAATAATTCTGAAGCAGGAAATAGAACAGACTCAATTCTAAAAAGCAATTATGAGCTTGTTTAGATACAGGTTTGATCCTGCTCTTCTGATTGATCCTGTACAATTATTTTCACGCCACTTATTTGTGTAATTGAGATTTGATATATACTTAGGAGACAGATTATTTTTTCACTCCTGGTTTGGATAGGAAAAGTTGGAAATGACAACAATGTTTCCTATGACACAGAAAAGAGTGTCCTGTATTTCTCCTGCTGCTGTATTAGAATGGTAAGTATAGCCAAACAAAGATTTTAATAAAACCACATGCTTGAATAACAGGGGTTTGGTCACACCAGATTAAAAATAAATAAATAAAAAAGGTGATGCATTTTAAATTTGGAGACTCCTGAATAATACAAAAGTGCACAGACTGTACCACTTGGACTAGTAACTAATCCAAGAGTGCATCCATCCATCAAGCAAAAACATCCACCTACATAACCAGGATGTAGTAATAGTGGCTTTTCAAAGAAAACAAGCTCGTCTTCTTCCTTTTTTTAATTACCAGCTGTATTTCAGCATTCACAATGCACAATTTTCATCTAGAGCCCTAGATGACTACACAATTATGGTTGGGTAGAAACGTACAAAACTACTTCGGGCAGTATAATTAACAACCATAATTATCAATCGATAAAGGAGAGTCATTAAAGATTTGCTACAAGCCATTACTCACAACTCAGAAAAAGCTCTGACTCAGAAAAAAACCATCCGTAATGGTGAATTCTGATAGTGTAATAGTATTTCAGTCTATAAATGCATAACAGAGAACACGAAACATTATGGTTCCTCATTTTGTATATGGCAGATAATAGCACTTAGCTGTAGAAGTAATAGACCGGCATTTGAATAGACCTCTCTCCCTCTCATTTTTCCTGACCAAGCTTCCATCTTAGCTTTGACATTATTTGCTACTACAGTTACATGAGTTCTCATAAAATTTTGTGAGACTTAACAAAAAACCAAACCAGTACGAGTAGTTTGTGCCTGTTGTCTCCTGTACCACTCAAATAGAGAATAAAATTCTGCATATATAAAATGTATTTTTCGCAATGAACAGAAAAAGGAATGTTGACAGTCCTGCAGTTCACAAGTTCATCTGTAACCACTCACCTCTGTGCGCTCACGTTGTATTCTCTGATTCTCCAAAAAACGAACTCTGTTTCGAGAGAACCTGTTGGAAGTTGCAGAGCGAAATGTTCATTCTTACATTTCAGTGATGCCATTCATAAGAATATTAAACCAGTTATAATCAAAGCTTGATTATCAAAAGGCTCCAGAGGTGCCAAATAAACACTACAGGTGTTTTTTTCTGGGGCCCTTATCTCTGTACTAGCAATTTGGCCCTCTCTTCTCCTGGGCTGTGGCCCTCTCATCACCTATACTAACACCAGTTAGTTTGTTCTTGGGCTCACTTCTGGAGACAGAGATCTGCTGCTTCCAAAACAAAGCCAAGGCGCCGCTGACACTAAAGTCTGCCTCTGCTCACTCCCGATAAGTAACTATGAATGCGCACTGTGCCAAATCTGTCTCCTTCTGACCAGAACACTCCTCCAACTGAGCTCCAGGAAGCCGCCTGTCCTCAGAGGTCCCCACATGCCCTCACACCATCTCAGGACAAACCACACACCTATTCTGGTACATGGCCCTCTCAGTAGTTCAGGCACCCGAAATAATTAAAAAAAAATAAAATAAGGAAACAAAAAAATCCACCTGCATTAAATGTTAATGTACTAGGAGTCACACCAGTGCTGCACTGGGTCCAGAGGAGACCCAGCCGAGTGATATCCAGCACCCGTAAGGTCAATCCATTCCAGAAATGAAAGCCCTACGTGGTAGGGACACTAGACTGTCTAGACAACTGCATCGGCTGCTCATGGTTACCATAGTGGTGAGGCCCAGTATGGTAAACAAAAAACCAAAAACCTTTCCAACTGCAGAACATGACATATTTATCTGAAGCACAGGAGGAACCGAAAGTTGCTGGAGCCACTAGAGGGAGTCACCGTCCCAGCCATGCGGCCAGTTCATTGCACAACGGTGATTGCTCCTGGTTTAATTGGGACTCTACACCAATCATCTGAAATGCAGAATGCGGCACGACTTGTCTTCAAACAATACACACAGTATGAAACAGCTGCAGCCAGTTAACATCAGTGTCCTTTACGCATCTCATTGTTCAGAGGGAGTTCCAAAGAACAATTCTTCTGCAGCAAACATTAACCAAATACATTTTCGTGCTTATCAGCTCTAGAGCACAATGCTTCTGCATGCAGAAGACTCATTTCATACAAACCTTCACGTTATAGTATTAAAACACAGTAGTTTCCTGTTCAGTTTCACAATTGCCTGTTAATTGCTTCTTCAATCACCAGGTGAGTCTTTCATAAGGAATTTGTGGAATTATACCCACAAGCTACTGTTCATAGTTCAAGAGGTTCTTGGCCTTGCCAATATTCACCAGTCATAACAAATACATAAGCCCACATCTGACTTCAGTGGATTTACAAAAGCTGAACAGAATTCTATTTTGCTTTACTAAAATGAAAAACATTGGACATGAGGACACAATTCTTCGCAGGCAGTTACTGTAAAATATGTCAACGCTGTTTTAGACTCAAGGTTTAAGGATAAATGAAAACGAGATGTTGTCAGGATTAGGCCCAAAGTTTGTGCCATGACACTTAGAAGAATTAGTGATATTTTCAGTGCAGCATTCAGAAGAGGATTAAAAAGAAAAGCTGACTAAATTCTCTAAATCTGCTAAATTTAATCATGAGCCATTGCACTTGACACATAATGATTTCTAGAACATTTCTTAGCCGTGGAGCGGATCAACTACTTACCATGGAAGGCTAGTTCCTATTAAACCAGAATACTCTCCATGAGTATATTCATGTGATATTGGGAGGGATAATATGGGAATTTTGAGTTTAAAATTAATTTCAGTTTTGCTACCTGTAGTCACGCTACCAGTGACACAGCAAATACACAGGATATCAACACAAGCACTGCAATGCTTCCACGTGTGAAAGAAAGCAGCATTCTCTGCTGTAAGACAAGGAGGGCAGCGTGTTTCAATCCAGTGGAGAAAAGCAAGCAATTCTCTTAGGCATGCAACGAGGCAGAGTGTTGTCCCATTGCTGACTTCCGCAGTAAAGCTGACAAAGTTGTTTAGAAAGGAGAACAAGGATTCTTTCCTGGAAGCATATACACTACACAGAGATAGGGACCATCACTTGCACCAAAGCATTTGTGGAAGACTGATGACAAATTCACTGTGCGCTACCCAAAAGGAATGTCAAATTCTAAAATTATGTTTGTTTGTGTGCCTCTATCTGGTTTCCTGTCTATGCTCTTAACCTGTTTTGCCCCAGTCTAACAGTTTTCTCTCCACCTTTATAAATTGTTTCTGAAGCATTTAGGAGAAGACAAATCCATAATTTTAATCTTTTTGCAATCATGTTTTTTTTCTGGATTTAAGGATAAAATCGTTGTGGAGGATCAACGTTAGCTGTAGGGACCATCCATGTCCATTAAGTGCACTTATTCAATTAGGATACCAAATGCGAGGGGAGAGGCCCCGCACTTACCTTTCATGTCCCAGGAGGACATTATTGAGATCTTCGTTTACTTGTATTAACTCAACTATCACATCTTCATTCTCCACTGTCACCAGCAATTCCATGATCCTCTCCTGCATCATCCGACAGGTCTTATACAGTTTCTGCCCAAGGCAGGGGAAGAAAAAAAAAAAAGATAAATCGTTAACTGTGGTCTCCCAGTTTGTCAGTTCTGGAGAAGAATGATAAAAACACTTGAGTGCTACAGACTCACGGGTAACATTCCTTAATTTACACAAACCACATGCATACCAAACATTGCAAATAGCATAATTTTCATGTCTTTGATGTCTGCAAGGCAGGCTGACAACCGCTGTCATCACAGCCAGCACTCCGACCCAATCCCTACCTCTTCAACCACCTTTATTTCTAAAGATATATCCATCTCTAAAGTCTAAATTGCAAAATAACAAAGACCCCTTTGGGTGATCCAGAGCAAATTCGATTTGATCCTGTTTGAAGCTGATTAAACTCAGCAGGATATTTCACATGGAGGGAATGGATGTGATGCTGTTCAACATCTGCTTCCAGAACAGACAAGAGTAGTCTAAAGGACAGAGGTGCTCCATGACATGTCTCCATCTCCAACTATTCCTCAAGCTGGAGAAGTCTGGATGCACTTAACCTATACACTTTTTGAGCCAGTAACACAAACCCAGCTGAATCAGCCGATAGGAGAATTATGAGAGTTTATTGAGCAGAATTTTGCATTATTGCCAGTTGAAGTGGAAGATAGTTTATTTGTATTACTCTCCGCTGCAGATTTTGCGAGTTCAAAGAAATAAATTCTTTAGCAACAGGACCTTCAACTCAGCCAACATTTTTTCCCCCCCTACAGTGCATTTGCAAATGCTGCTTGGCTCCTCTTAGGGAAACAAAAAAAAAGGAGGGGGAAAATGACTCTATTTGCAAACTGTTACTCATAAATTGCTCTGGTATTATTTTCAAAGTGATCTAATTTTTCCTCAAAACACATGCACTTCATGTAAGTAAATGATTTTACTTATGTAAAAGGAAATATTGCAGCCTTTGCCAGATCTGCATAAGGATTACAGAGTACTGTAACTTTCAGCACTGTATCTTCAGAGCCCAGCATAACACACACGAAGAAATACACTGTTTAATGTCAGTAATTAAATTAAAAACTCCCCAAGTCCACATTTCAGTACTTGATCCACATTTTAAAAATGTGCATTCTTCCATCTCCATTACACAGGCATACTAGCTCCTTTGTAAGTATTAATATTCAACAGAGAAATTGAGACACTCATTTCCAGCACAGATTAGCTCAGCTTTGCTCCTACCCACGATGTATATACACTCTTATGGTTGGAGAGCTGGAGTATTGCAACCATGGACTCCCCCCGGTGTAACAATCATCAGTGATGCCCATGAGTTTGTGCTAATTCTGACCAGCTCACGATCTGGACCCAAATTCCTGCATGTCCATCGAGTACATCTGTTGACTCTCCAGTACTTTGTTCCCCTTTCTGGCTAATACTGAGCTTTACCTATTCTCTAACTACTGTTCCTGGTCAGCACAATACATTGAGCGTTATCTGCTATCTTAAGCCTTGTCCAAAACAGGGTGGAGAAAGGGAGTGGCCTAGCCATTAAAGAAGCTACAGAACTGAAAACATATTGCACTGATAAATTTTACGCTGTTACTGTTTTCATTGAGAGACTCCAGATAATCAGAAGGACTGAAATTGATGTCTCCAACTCACTCAAAGCCTAAACAAGTGGTGCTTTTAATACAGGACTTTGTTCTCTGATAACAGAAGCCTAATCCAAGCAGTCCAGGTAGAGCCACAAACAAAAGGGAACCTTAAACACTGTTAAAGGCAGAGGCTAGCCGTACTTTGTACCACTGAGTGCACAGGGGAAAAGAACGGAAAAAACAACAGGGAAATTAACACAGAAGGAATGAGTTTTCAGTCACTCTCCCACAAATGGGAACTCCACACCCTGTTCTCAAATTTTTGCCAACAATTTTATTACTGGGAGTGTCAAAAAAGAATCTACTGGATTACTGTGGGCAACATAATCTCTGCACCCATATGCAGAAGGTCCACAGCAGGAGGCAGAAAATTAAAGAGATGCTTTTCCTGTTTTGCAACCAGAAACATTTACCTTGCCATGGACTGGACAGAGGTGGCCAAGTATGTTAAACCACTATGTTAAACCAGTTTATTCTCCTACCTGGGTTATCTCTCACTGGCTGGTTAAAGCATTATGGCCAGTTTGCACCTTGGCAACCTCTCTGGTGGTAGCAGCACTACAGAAGTAAAATTGTGCACAGAACAGCCACAGATTAGCTGCTTTGGTGGTGTCCAGTGCTGGAATAACCTACACTCAACCCTTTAGCGCAGGCAAAGCAAGCCCTCTGCAATCTACTGAACCGGCTACTCACTTGTGTTCAAAATCTACTCTGCTCAGACCCTTGTTTTGCAGGCCCTTCCTCCTTGGACTTGCAGCTCCACAAATCTCTGCAAAAGAGACAGTGTTGGAGATGCAAGGAGCTCCCAGGGGAGCAAAGGCATCAAGAGATTGTGTCTGTCTCCTATCTGGTTCCCCCAGACGAGCAGCGCTGCCTGTCATTAAAGATGAGGCACTGGCAAATTGCTGCTGTCTCTCCATCGCACCTCCAGTTGTGAACCAATCTATAAACAGACACAGCGGAACAGCACGGCCTCGAAAGCAAACCAACAGCACCCAATAAGGGTTCCATGCAAAGGAAAAATTCTCCACTGGGCAAGGGAAGCGCGTTAAGGCTTGAACAAATTACATCTGTTCCCCAACGTATTTAATGTTGACAAATTGCCAAAAACAATTCCTCAAGTTCGAAGGAAAGAAGGACGTGATAAAAGCTTTTTAAATCCTTGAAGACAGTATAAACCAGAAAAATCTCCATTGACCAAAACAGGCTGCTATTGAAATGCTAAATACTGCATTTTTCATTTCTAAAACGGACAATACAGCACAAGCAGATCGAAGAAATGACATCACAGAAAGAACACCTACATGTTCACTATCAAATCTAAACTGGACTATTGCAATACACTTCCTTCAGGCTACACTAACAGCGCATGTTCATCTACAGCACAGCAAGTTCCCAATCTTTGAGGTCACGCACATAAAACCAATGCTTCATATTCTTCACTGGCCTTCAGCCTGCCTCTAAGGTACTGGTAATAATAAAGAGAGCACTGAGAACTCCAGGACAGATATGAGAGAGAGAGAGACTGTGTCATCATCTATTTTCCCACAAGGCAACTGCGTTCAACAGGAATGTTCTCAGGGCTGTTTGACAGAACATGTTTAATAGCGAACACTCCATTATGAAATTCCTTTGCCCTTGGAACTCCCTGGAGCTTAAATTCGCATCGCAAGCTGTATCATCCTTTCCTGACTATCTCAATGTCAGGGGAAGGTGAAGGAGACGAGCAAAAGCAGAGGAAAACCAGTGATGGAAACCTGCTGTGGATTCCACATGTTAAAAAGAAAGGACTCAACATGTTTTAAAATCAGCTTTGACCAAATCAGTATACCCTACCAATGAATTATCGCATACCTGTAGAAGATTCATATCATCCGGATTTTCAGAGCCAGGAACATTTTCTTTTAATATTGAGGACATGACTCTCACATTCATTTTTGCCATATCCAGTTCACTGTACAGTTTCCCAATCTGTTGAGTTCAACAGGACAGAATATTACGAACAGAGTGAGCAGAGTAAGTCTTACCTCTAATATGCACTTTCTTCCTCATTAGGTATAATATGGCCCTAATTAGCATTATTTTACTCCAGTGACAAGCCATGAAAATGAATGGAATTAGTTCAGCTTTTGTATGTGCAATCAAACTAAGATCCAAGTCTGATAATACTACTCATTTTCCTTACAGTTAATCTCTCTCACTAATGTTACTGTTACTCTTTTTAGTTACCTCCAGGCCAAGCACAAATGAGGTGAATTGCCCTTTCCTTCCTGCTTTTTAGAATCATCTCCTCACACAGGCCTTATACAAAAGTAACTTTGGCTTTCTCACTTATCTTTGAAACAACTTTTATCAATTTGCGTAAAACATTGTAAGACATCATTAGATATTCTCCTGCTTGAGTAAATGATTCCACTTTCTGCTTGGGGTACAGCCTGACATTGATTGAACTCGCTTCTGCCTACTTTGCTTTGGCACACCAGCATATAAAATATCTTCAGGAGAACGAAGCCAAACTCATGAATATAGAGCTATGCCCCTTGAACTGATGGTCCTTTCCAGTGGTCTATGCACCCAGGTTGTTGAAATCACACGTTAATGGTACATTTCAAGCCCTCCTCTAAACCTGTAATACTGCACCTGCTCAGGAGTCAACAATAATGTTGGGCCTGTGGGAAGAGGCAGTAAAGAACATTTTGCAGGACTAGCAGAAGATGGTGATGACTTTGTAGAAGGCTGAGATGAAGCCTGTGGAAAGACAAAAGAGCAGAGCTCAGGTTTAACAAAAGAACTGCAGAAGACATCCAGAGCACAAAACATCTTTGTCAAACTAAACAACAAGGTGTTCGCTTTCTCATAATCAATGCTCCTAAGGAATTTGTCGAGCCAGGTCTATTTACAAGAATAAATCTAATGGCTATTTTGTAATTAAATGAGGTTTGGAATTTAGACATCTTTTAAATGAATTTGCAAGTAAATTCCATCACAGGATAAAATGGGAACGGCTAAGAACAGGCAAGCTCCTGGAGCTATTCAGTCATCTAACAGCCAAGAGGGCTTCCCAAAGCAACACTGCAATTCTGAAAGGAAGGACAGTTTAGAATGCGATTACACTTGGAAGCAGTGGAAAGGCTGGGGGGTTCAGTCTGCATCTCTGCAGAAGATGAACTACAAAGTCCTTCCGGATTGAAAAGCTGGAACACTTCATCTGCAGAAAGCTTCACTTGCATTGCATTTGAATTTTCTCCTATTAAAAAAAGAAATCCAAATCCAAAACCCAACCTGCACAAGACTACGCACTTCAAGTCCTTCACTTCCTAGAGACTGGGGTAAAAACTGGTACACTGTTGCTGAGGTCAACGGGTTTGCCACTGATTTTAACTGTCAGATACGTGATAGACGGAATCATCTCCACTGTACTTGATAGGGAAAAAGTTGTCTATTAAGAGCATTCTCCACACAGTTTGTTCAAACAACCTTTAAATACACAAGCTTCTGCACACTCCACTATTCACTCATCAAATCAAACACGGGATAAATCTGAATCATTCCTGTCTATACTCATTATAGACATCTAATTCTGTAATTGCCAGGTTCCACCCAGCGGTGGGTAGCTTTCACACTTCCCAAACTCTTGTGAAGACTCTTCTAATAGAAAAAAATCTGGAAAGAATAACTTTAAAATATGTACTGTATTTTCAGCTGATGTCCAATGCTCCAGCCATACTTATATTTAATGTCCTAGATACTACACAATGCTATGACATATGTTTAAATAACATTTATTGTGTACAGGCTGTGCAAACATCTGCAGAGATATACAGACAATAATCTTTTCTTAGAGATTTCTACCTCTCTCGGTTTAATTTTAAAGATATATAACGCTCATATTCTGAACAGTACACGTTCTCGATAAAGTCTTACTCATTTTAGTTGAGGCTTTCAGAAGCTGACAAGTGTGGAGCACACAACTCTCATTCACTTTGAGGCAAACAGCACGCCCAAATCCTTTACACACTTTGAAAGTCTCAGGAGAGATGCTTCCATTTTGAAACCATAGCCACCAATCTGACTTGAAATGAACTAAATTACAATATAGGCCAGGTTTCTTTGTTGTTATCTTAGCTGTTACAATTGAAACCGATTCCTACTCATGTGTCATATTCTGCCCTGAAGCATTTAAACAAAACAAACAAAAAACCTCAAACCAAACAAACACAGTTTCTGTTATCTCCAGAGTTCATACAATTAACACATCCGTTCCTGATTCACAACGGTTAATGAAGCATCCTTCTGTATCCCCACCTTAGGTCCCCTTCTGCTGGTGTCAGAAGATGGAAACTCCACTCCTTTCTTCAGCAATTCTAGATAAACTTCTTTTACTTCGCTCACATCCACCATTCCTTGGAAACCTCGGGCCCACGTCTAGTTTTGAAATAACAGGAACAGTCACAGAAACGGACAGCCAGTGGGTTAGACAGGCGCTTCTAGAACACATGGTCCTAAAGGCAGGTCATTCCCTCCACCCACTCCAGCTAACTCCATCCAAAGCAGCAGAACTATGAAAGCTCCAAAGTCACCTCTCCTCCTGCTTGCTAAGTGCAGCCACAGAGGCAGCACACACACAGAACGCAAAGGGAATGTACAAGATGGAGGCTGACAATTTTCCAGTTCTCTCCCTTTCTCTTCCAGTCTGTGCTACTCCTGCATGAAGCAGAAGCAGCAAGAAAAAAGTCTGCTTTAGGCAGAGGATCCCATGAGTGCGTTACAGTACCGAAATGGGCTGCAGCATTAGAAGCTGACCACGTAGCAAAGGCACAGACACTGTTTACTCGAGACTTACCATGATAAAGGTCAAGATTTTCTCCTGCATGTCAATGGGCAAGTTGTATCTTGGATTGAGTAGCTTCACCAGCTTGTCTTTACAGAAATCTTTCTTCACAACTAATGACTGGAATCTTGGGCCGCAGTTTTCTACACACATGTCAAGCAGCTGCACACACAAAAAGCTTCTGTTACACAGTATTAGGAAAAAAAAGAATCCCAACTTGACTGCTGTCCCAAGGTGTTATGGGGAAGAATACAAATGGATATGAACAGAATATTGTCAGCCATCTCACTGGAATGTTTGATGAGGTTCCTACAGGGAACCCGTAGCTCACTGTGTGCACCGTTACACCTAGGCAATACAAAACAAGATGCGTTACTCAGAGTTATACTATTTTTAACAGAGAAGCACGGTCACACTTTTTTCCATGTCACAGCAGTTACTGAACATACGGCACCTTAACAGCATGAAATCTGTCCGTAGCTTAAAAAATTACTTGTACAGATTCAGTAGTAGAATTAATTCACTGCCCAGCATCTGACAAGTTCTGAAGAGCTCTACAGGAGAAGAAAATAAGATTACTAAATGCCTATCTTCTAATCTGTCCTGTGAGGGACTAATGAAAAAATAGAAAAGAATACATTTAACAACTCTGAGTGCCATTCCTCCACGCATTTTAAAGGTCACATTGATTTGAAACAGAATAACTGAATTGTTCCAATTGTCAGACTCATCTTCATTAAAGAAGTCTGCTTCCAAAATTCTGCTTGGAATGCTCAGAGTAGGATCCCTGCAAGAAACGTGTCTGCCTCTATCAGATGTAGCCATGTGTGATCATGACATAAAACTTCTCCCTTGTACACCTGGAGGTGGCTGACTGCAACTCCCGTTTTTACAGAAGAGATATTAAAAGCTGTCAGTACGTCCCAGTCATCTGAAATCAGGCCAATACAAGTCTTGAAAGGAATCTGGAGCCAGTCTCATCAGGCGCAGTACCACAAACAGAACCCATCTTGCCTGGGTTAAACCTGGAGATCAGCAGCAGGACTACGACACCCCATGTAGAGAAAAAACAGTCACTCTTGTGCCTTTTGCTCTTCCCCCTTATCTTTAATTTCCCTCGTAATTTAAAAGGGAAGATGGAAAGGTGAAAGCAAGGAGTAGAAATTAACAGAAATTTGTAAAATTTCACATTTCCAAAGCTTCCCCTGAACCATGCAACAGACAGGTTATATTCTCAAAAGGATACACAGGTTTTAAGGGACACTGTTGTAAACTTGAAAAAAGTAGGTTAAATATACCTTCCTGTTCAGAGCACACTACATTTGAATGAGTCGAAATCATTTTAGTAACTCATTTTCTAGCCTCAGGACTTGGGGATTTTTCTCCCTGTACGATCAGGAACTTATGGGAGAACAGGTTTAAGACCAGAAGAAAATACATTGCTGAAATGAAGACAGGGTAGAACAAAGAAACACTGGCAGACTGCTGTGCAAAAAACTGAGAGATAATTACCAAAAAAAAAAAAAAAAAATCTTGGCTCAAATCATTATTTTTCATTTGAAAGAGTACATGAAACATATGCTAATAAGCCAAGACATTTGCTTGTGCAGTACTTCAAAGATGGTCTGTGTAAAACATTTTCAAGCCAGTGCATGGGAAATTTGGTATGTTACTCCCTATTATTAATTCCCTACTTAAGGGACCAAGTATTTACCCTCTGAATGGAAGTACTGAACTAATGGGCTAGATCCTCCACTCAATTATGCCAGCACAGCCCACTCACTCAGAGCGAAACCAAGCCGGTGTAAGAAAAAGTAGAATTGGACTCAATTATTTTTAACTGGACCATTCATGAACAAGCCACTTTGATGCTAATAACACCTTTTATTAGAATTTCAATATGGTTATTTCTCATTGCAAATAGGACTTCACCTTCCCAAGCAGTTCCATTGGAATGAATAGATCCAAGGTGGCCAAGTCAACCACTGCACAATGGAATCTCAATAGAAACATGTTTTAATAACAGAACTGTCAAATTAACTTCAATCAAACCATTAAACTTCCTCTACATGACAGGCAGGACCTGAGAGCTGTCGGAATTGACAGAGCTGCCATGTTCCAGGCTAGCTGATCCCAGCTCTCCAGCTGAGGGGGGACCTGCACAGAGCAAAAACGGGGGCAAACCACACAACCAAAGCCCTCTGCTTCACGTGGCAGCAACACAAAACTAAAGGCATCTGCACAAAGGTGAAGATAAACTGTAAGGTAGAAACAAACAGAGGAGAAGTTAGCGGGTATAACAAAAAGTCAACCACACTCCTTATCAACAGAGATCTTGCTCAGAACTCACGAGGACTATCAGCTCATCTAAAGTAGCCAGATACGGTCCAGCAAGCTGTAGCGAACAGGTGTAGTTTGTGATGGAGACTTCCTACTCCTAAGGTGAATGCCCCAAAACACAGATGGACAGTTCGCTGCTTCATATTTCTGACTCAAAGGGAACAAGTCATTAATTCATCTCCAGAATTACACTCCAGTAAACATATACTGATGTCTACCCAGCAGAGTTTTTGAAGAGCGAGACTCTGGCACTTTCCAAGTGCCAGCATTTAAAAGAAACCTGTATGAGCAGCTTTTTCAGCTGCAATTCATCAATTACAGTGTAATAGCTACATAAACTTTACCAAGATTCTGCATTTCAAAAATCTCAACTTCTCAGTAGTCTTGAATTTTTCAAATTTTATATATCTGTGTAACACTGAAATACAGATTTCTTTTGCTCCCAACTCAATGTCCTGTCCTTTTCCTCTTTGCCCATATATACCATGTAGCGTGAACCTCTCTCAGGTTTTTGCCTTTTTTAGACATTCTGCTTTGTGAAATGTTAATTTAACAAAGGAAAACCTGAAGGCCACATTTGCCATGCTAAATTTTTTTTACATCTGAAAACCCACAGAATATTAAAAGGAAAAACAGAAAAAAGCCCGAGGCAAAAAAAGCAAACTGCAACACTTAAATCTAACCAACGACTTCCTTTAAAATATTTCCCAACAATGTAATGCAGAAATGAAACAATAATTCCATTTTAAATTGCTGCCCACAGCTTTGCATGCAAGAGTGTGTGTGTGGACACAGGTACAGAGAGGGACACAGTCCATAAACTACTTGTCCGTGCTCTGTTCAGTTCCAAAGAGCTTACAGGCATCAGAACTGGGGCACTGCAGTAAATGCTTTACAAAACAAAGGGAGACCAAAGGAGCCAACCGAACAGATGTCTCCACATTCACTACGTAAACAGAGTTTACGTATCCAAAGTCTATTAGTAATAAGAAGTCAAATAACACATACACAGTCTGTTGGACTCCTGCCTACAAGCTCTAATCATCTTCACTCCAATTGCAAAACCACCACTGCCAAGCTTGATCTCTTGGCTTTATCAAAGCCTGTGCATGAGGCAACTTCATGCCCTGACACACATACACCTCGACCCACGTGACTCCACAAGCACCAGGTAACTTCTGCAGATCAGAGCACATGAAGCCAAGCCACAGCCGACACATTGTAGAGCTGGCACCCAGCTTTCTTCCTCCAGGTAAACAAATAAGCCTCTGTGAGCCAGGAGAAGGATGACACTGTTGAAACTGAGACACGTCTCAACAACAGAATCAGGGCTGCCACGTGCAGTTCTCCTATTCCAGATGAAGACTTCCACATTTCGCTCTGTGTATTCCCTGGGAATAAGCTCCTTAAGCAGTTTCATTAGAATGATTAAATTCCAGAATTTCAAGGTTGAGTAAATAAAAGCAGATCAAGGTCCAACTCAAATGAAAAGTGGCTTGTAGAATTGGTGCCTGCTTAGCTGTGTCTAATGTAGGTAGGTGAGACAATGCGATGTAGTCCAAAAAGTTGGAGGACCGTGTTTACTGTAGAAAATACAGGCAGTAACTTTCAGCTCGTCAAAAAAGGGCCCTTATTTTTGTAGAAATTTGGAAGAAAAACAGTATTTAAGAGATAAGTTGCATGAGGGGGAGCTTGTGTTTTAGGAAAACCAGAAATAATTTTCAATTCCATTTGCAATGATTTGCTGTTCCGATCTAAGCATTTCAAAATGGAAAATAGGAATAATTTCACTAAGGCAATCAAGAACACAAAACCAGAAGATAAAGCACATAAAAAGACTGAACAAAGGAATTTAAAGTCATACATGGTCAGCAATGAGGTCATTAAAGGAAAGGTTTTGCATCTGCTAAACTGATGGCAGTTTGGGTTGAAAACTAGAAAAAGGAAAGGAGTCGGGGCAGAGGGAGAGGCAAAGGCTGGAAGATCTTACACAAGAACAAAAGCAGGAAGAGAGAGAGTTAGAGGAAAGGCTGGCACCTCTTAGAAAAAAACATTAAGGAACTCAGGGAGGAGAAACCTGCAGTTGGAAAACAGAAGCTGAGCCAAAAGGATGTGATTGCCTGGCAGGCACAGTTACATGTGTACATGTGAGTGGGTGAGAACAGATGTGGAGAAAGGCGCCTGGAACGGGAAAGAGACTGTGAGAAGGTGCTGAACTACAAGTACAACTGAAAACTGGTACACACTCCATCTGTGAGCAAATACAATGAGCTTCCTGGTCAACGTGAAAAAGTTCTTCCTTGGATACACCTGCAACAAGATCGTTCTTCCACTCCTATGCTCTCATGAGCTAAGCTGTGATGTCACCCTGGGCATATCTGCAGAGTAAATACCCAAAGAAAGGCTCCTAAATCTAAGCCCCGGGTTATCGCAACTCTAGTTGACTGTGTCAGATATTCAGAAAAAGACCTAGGTGCACAAAGACTCTAGGACAAAGCTATCAGGTCTGATGCAGGGACTGCACTTACAGCGGAAACCGAGTGTTTCTGTTATGCAAACACATAGAACACAAAAAGGTGACTCATGAGACAGTGGAGGAGGAAGCCAGGAAAGAAGTGCGGAAATGGAACGAGCTGAAGGTATACATTGGTATGTTTA
>JAVSBS010018050.1:0-11502 GCA_033124195.1 Coracias cyanogaster | reverse complement strand
TCCGCCTCCTCCCCCGGCGCCCTTCCTCCTCCTCCTCCTCCTCCTCCTCCCCCATCACCCTGCCTCCTCCCCCCGCACTGCCCCCCTCCCCCTCCAGCCCGGCCCGGGGGGATGGAGCCTCTTCCCGGGAAGTTTGGTTCGCCCCAGGGCGGTTTCCATCCCCCCGGTCGCTACGAGCCCGGCCCGGGATGGGGGGGGGGGGGGTCGTAAAGGTGAAGAGGGAGAAGGTTTGGGGTGATGCGCAGCGGCACGTCCCCCCCCCCGCGGCCACTCCCGGACCCACGCAGGGGGTGTGGGGGGGTCGGTGTTGGAGATTTCCACGGGAAAAGAGCGAGGCTGGGACAAAGGCCGCAGCCCCAGCAGCGCCCACCGCCCACCAGGGGTGGTGGGTCAGCACAGCCCCTGCGGCACTGGCCAGCACTGAACCTTCCTTTCTGCTTTCAAGCGTCCTGACATTGTCCCAGCAGAGGCCGAAGCCTCCGGCGGGTGGTGACACCACTGGCCCTGGGCTCCCTTCGCTCCGCAGGTGTTTGAAGACCCTTGGGCAGCATCTCGCATCTGCCGGGGGTGAGAGCACAGCCCACACCCGCGGCCTGGCTGCTGCTTAAAATCATGCCGATTAAGCTGAATAAAGATACGATCCGTGTCCGCAAGCCCTTCCTGCCTTGTATCTTGATTACCAGAGCTTCACCACCACCTCTCCCCCACCAGAAGCGAAGCAGCGATGTGGGCTGCACCACCCAGCCCTGCTCCCACCACCTGCACCAGGTGATGGTGGGAAGCCCTGGGCAGCAGGCACCCAGAGCCCAGCCATGCCTGCACTGCCCAGGAGCAGAGGGGCTCTCCCTCCCTTCACAGCCACCATGCAAAGCCAACCTGCCTCTTTTGGACCTCAGGTTCTGACATGTCTTTGACCAGTCCTATGATTTCAGGATACTTTTTCCCCAGCTCCCTGCAGTTCTCAGAATTATAGCATCACTTCGGTTGGAAAACACCTTTAAGATCATCAAGGCCTACCGTTAACCCAGCACCGCCAGCACCACATGGCCCTCAGCACCACATCTCCGCGGCTTTGAAACCCCTCCAGGGATGGGGACTCACCACTGCCCTGGGCAGCCTGGGACAGCCCTTCACAACCCTTTCAGGGAAGAAATTGTTCCTAATATCCAACCTAAACCTAGTGCAACTTGAGGCCATCTCCTCTCATCCTATCACTTGTTCCTTGGGAGAAAAGACCAACCCCCATCTCACTCCAACCTCCTTTCAGGGAGTTGTCAAGCGAGAAGGTCTCTCCTGAGCCACCTTTTCTCCAGGCTAAACAACTCTAGGTCCCTCAGCCACTCCTCACCAGACTTGTCCTCTAGACCCTTCCCCAGCTTCGTTGCCCTTCTCTGGACACGCTCCAGCCCCTCAATGTCCTTCTTGAAGTGAGGGGCCCAAAACTGACCCCAGGATTTGAGATGCAGCCTCCCCAGTACCAAGCACAGAGCGCCAATCACTGCCCTAGTCCTGCTGGCCACACTGTTTCTGAACCAAGCCAGAAGCTCTGCATTCCCAGAGAAAGGCCTGCAGGCAACGTAAGGGTTAAGACAGCTTTGCACATCTGCAGCCCTCAATACCCAAAGGACTCCATTTCCCACGAACAGCCCCTGCATGGCCCACAAGCCAGAGGCTAGTACTTGTCCATCCTTTTTAGACCTGCTATCAGCCTCACTGGCCACTGTCAAACTCCTGCTCCAGAGCCAAATTCTGCTGCCCGAGCCAGTGGCAGCACAGCCCTGCCCTGCCTCGCCACCCATGGCTGACACCTTCTACCTCCCCTTCCGGAACACCAGCCCATGGCTCTCACATGGCTGTCACCTTCCTTCTCCCCTTCCAGAACACCCCCAGCAGCAGCTCTTCCTCCACCCAGCGCAGCCACCACACGCTGGGCTGGCAGCATCCCCTCCCCGCGATGCCCGGCAAGGCTGGCATGGGCTCCTCTGGAAACCACGGGTGCTCAAGATGGCAAGACTCCCGTCCTCCTGCTTCAGCAAGCACCACAAATTGCAGTTCCTGAGAAACCTCCACCCCAGCACCCAGGCAGGAAACCCGGCCTCAATCTGCTTATGCTGCAGCTGTACGTAGCTTTCTGCTGGATTACACCACTTTTTATGACTTAATAAAGCTTTAACCCCTATCAATGGGCATTAGTGTTTTAATCTCCCTAATCTCCAGGCAAATCCAGTGCTAGATGCCAAACTGGGCTTGCCCAAGTAGCAGCTGGGTCTGTTTGCAAGTCCTTCCAGCCTCGCATTAGCTGGAAAAAGGAGCAGAGATGGAAAGCAGCTCAGCCCGGCTCTGCAAAGTTCCACTGTGCTCGCTCAGGTGCTGGGCTTGCACAGGGAATAAGGGATGAGGGGGATCTTGTGGATGCCCCATCCCTGGATGTGTTCAAGGCCAGGTTGGATGGGGCTTGGAGCAACCTGGTCTAGTGGGAGGTGTCCCTGCCCCTAGCAGGGTGGCTGAAACTAGATGGTCTTGAAGGTCTCTTCCAACCCAAACCATTCTATGATCTCAACTGCACATGGGCTTTGCAGATGAAATCTGCTCTAAACATCCCTGCTGTTAAATTAAGCACATCTGTAACCTTGTGCAGACGTTAAGCATCCAGCTCAGGGTTCACTTGCTCAAAGCATGACTGGCAGCAGAGGGGCGAACACCGGGTGCTCGGCCACGTGAACCAACGCCTCACTCCTCAGTCTTGTTTTTTCACATTGAAACCACAGACATGTTTTAGTCTTGCCTGTGAAGGTAAAAAAAGCCCCAAACTATACAAAAGTTCCCCGCCTTGGTCACTGAAGCTTTGCAAAGACATCTGAAGCAGGATGGGAGCTCACACTGTGTACAAGTTGGTTTTCAGTTAATTAATACAAAACATTTCGCTTCAACTCATATCTCTTCCCTCCCAGAAACGACCTGAGGTGAGGGAGCGGGCAGCTCAGAAGGGCAATAAAGCGGCATCCCTGCCCTCAATGAAAATAAGTACATTGGGCTTTGGTAACCATACTTGTCCTCCTGAAGGCTCTCGGGTGGCTTTGGGGCTGTTTGCTCAGAGGAGGCACTTGCAGAGTGACAAATGGCCACCTCAGGAGCATCTCTCTGTGCCTGGAGCATCTCTCTGTGCCTGGAAGGAGGGCAAGGCCCTGCCATACTTATTCTCCCACTGCTCGTTTCTGGCAGCAAGAGCTCTCTCTGCAAACTGGCAGGACTGGCTGGTAGAGGAAGGATGCCCAACAGGACCCCAACAGTGCAGACCAACAGGAGAAGGATTACGTGACTTGCCCAGGGTCACACAGAAAACTTGTGACAGAGCCACGAACTGGATCCAAATCCTCTACTCAAGAGTTTGAAAATCACAAAGTCATTGTTCTTCACTTAAAAAAATTAATAATCAGAGTTGGGAGCAATTCTAGCAAGGCCCTTTTGCTGTTGTAAGTCACACCATGGGATTTGAACTATGCACAGATCCACTTCTTACCCTTGCAACTAATCCAAAACAATAAGGAAGGTTCCTGCCTCACACAGTCCTGTCTGTACTACTTTATCAGACATCTTCGCAGGTGAAAGCACGTCCCCACATCACGGCCACACTGCACAGGGCAGTGGGCACGAGCCCCGGTGTTGGCACAGGGCTGGTAGGGCTCGGAGGAGAAGGTGGCCCACAGGAGGTCCAGCACTGATGCTCAGGAAAGGTTGGGAGGCAGTGGGAGGAGCAGATCACCAGCAGTGGTCTCCATAGTACCTGAATTTTGGGGAAAATCCCAACCATCATCCTTCACCTTGCACCAGAAAACTGCCCTTGGCTATCACATACTTCACCTCCAACTATAGATCCCCAGCTTTGAGGAATAATCGAGATCTGCAAATGAAAATAGCTTAATCAGGACTAATCAGCCTGCAAGGGAGACCTGCAGTGCTGCCCATGGACATATTTCACTCCAAGTTGCCCAGCTCTTAAGAAAACATCAAATCCCTTGAGCACAGGGAACACAAGCAGGACATCTCTCACAGGAATGCTGAAGGGACATTTCCAATTTGTACCGCACCACGCTGATCCCCAGTGAAAAGTGCACGGTTAGGGCTTAATAAATCATTTTTATTGATTTAACCGTGCAGCAATGCTGACCACCTGCAAGCCCCCAATGACTTCGATGCACAGCTGGAAATCCTGCCAGCTATATTTATAATCTCCGATCAATAACAGAATGAAAAGCACATCCAGAGACCTCAGTAAAGCACCAGCAAGCTCAGTAGAAAGCAGCATGACCGAGAAATGAATGTGGGCTTGCAGACCACAAGACCAAAACGTAATTTTTTAAACACTGAGAGAGACACCATCACTTCCAGTAGGAGCAGAAAGGATCCCTCATTACCAGGAACATCTAAAACCAACCCCAACACCTATCGAAGAGCCTGGCTGCAGGTTTGCAGGTGCTACTACCCACAATGGGCTCCGGCAGGTAGCCACCATGGTACCTTCTGAACATGCAGGGTAACTGTCCAGAAGGTCTGTAATGGTAGGGTCTACAGAACAATGATACTCCATCCCTTCTGGCTGTATTCTACTCGCAAGTCTATAGATAATAATGTTGGGTTTTTGTTTGGTTTTTTTTTTCAAGCTACCTTGCTCTTGGAATCGAGCAGCTTCTCTGAGCAGACCATGTCAAAGACATCTCTGCAGGTATCACACTGGTTCCTTCGTAAGAGGAGTTATTGGATGCCTTAAACCTCCCCAGACAGGGACAGCAGTGGAGCAGCAGGCACCACAGGGTGCAGGCGCT
Organism: Coracias cyanogaster; assembly: GCA_033124195.1. Taxonomy (NCBI): domain Eukaryota; kingdom Metazoa; phylum Chordata; class Aves; order Coraciiformes; family Coraciidae; genus Coracias; species Coracias cyanogaster. The sequence goes on along the minus strand of JAVSBS010018050.1, from coordinate 6,679 downwards.
GCCAGGAGCATCTCGGGGCCCTATAGGCTCCATCACACCGAGCAGGGGTGTCCTGAGCCAGCACAGGGAGTGACCACCATCACCCCCTCCACACCTTGGCCAGGAGCAGGCAGCAGAGCCTGCCAGCATCATTGAGCCATGGCTCTTTTGTTGAACCCACGTTAAACATGGCACTAGGACAGTTCCCATCTCCCAGTGAACCAAAAAACAAGGGTTCCTCCACCTGGACACCTCCAGCCCACTCCTATTCTCAAGGAAGGAAGGAAGGAATTATTTCACAAGCTGCTATCAGGCAGCACACACAGCTGGCATCATGTCCTTGGTGTGAGTCACTCACTCCCTAGGGAGGCTGTCCTGCTTCCCAGCATCGCATCCCACTCCCCAGGGAGGCCATGCCTCGCTTCCTGGTGTCACATCCCAGCAGTGCCCCTGCGGCAGCCTCCCTTCCTCTGGCACATTTCTCCTGCAGAGGATCTGCAGCGTCTGCTCCCTTGAGTGGAGAAGGCAGGAGGCTCCTCACCATGCTTGAGCAATCCATCATTTTCCAGAAGGGAATGGGCTTTGCTAGGAAGCCACTCCGGGGTCAAGAACATTTGGAAAAAGCAAGAAAAACAAATTCCTCCTAACACCCCTAACCCTTGCAGGGGTTTGGCCACTGACATGCGGGTTCGGACAGACGTGAAGCATACTCAGCATCTTCCAGGCAGCTCCCTCCACCCTGCAGCTCTGAGCACAGGTTTTGCTCAGCAGGGACTGATCTGCCTTGGCACCAAAACACTGCGGCTCCAGTCACCAGGACAGCTCTGCAGATGGCACAGCTCGGCTCTGCCAGAGGAAACGCACCTTGCTCCTTCGGCTGCTGCCTCTTCTTAGGAGCAATCCTCATCCCTTCTCCTCAAGGGCACCATCTACTCCCCAGACAGCTCCAGCCAGACTATCACAAAGGACAAATTATTCTCAAACAAGGTAAAGCAAAATCCTCTGTTTATCACCCCAGCAGCATCCCAGAGACCTGCTCCACCACATCCCCTGCAGAGAGACGGGGAGCAGACAGACCCTCCGTGGGTCTCACACACCAAAGGGCAACTCACAGGGGTCCAGTGCTGCCTCTGTTTGTCTTGCCACCAGCAGCATGGTCAAAGCAGACTCAGCAGCAGGGGATGAGGATGAGTTTGGTAAAATAAATCACCTTCGCAAGGGGGAATGGCATGGAGTGAAAAATTCAGGCCACCCCACATCTCAGGCAAACTTGCCCAAGTACTTTAAAAACTATTTCACCCCAAAGTGGCATCTCCTTTCTAGATGGGGAGATGCCCAGGCAGTGGTAGAGGATGCTCTGGTGCTGCCCAGGCCCTGACATCCCTGGGGTCACAGCCTCCCCTTGGTACAAACCAAGCTGCAAAGCGGGCGCTGGGGTGCCCTAAGGGTCCCTGCAGATCTTCTGCACTTACACGCTCATCGCCAGCAGTGCGATGGATACGATATTCATCGGTGCAAGCTGCACATAAAGGGCCTTTCTCTTTCCCTTGTGTGCTTCCACTTTTAAACCTATAAATTCCCACTGGAGGTAAAGAAGAAAGCATTTAGGGCACCCTAACCTTGAAAAGAAGGAAAACTCCATTGAAGCTGCCAAGCTGCCGAGCTGTCTCCTGCAGCTTAATTAATAGCAACCCATCCCCAGCAAGCTGCTCGCAGCGCCAGCTGCCTCCTCGGATGGAGGTGCTTTTCTATGAAGAATAGCGCTTTGTATTTGGATGGGGAAAGGTCAGGAGGATGGCGGGGAGGAGGAGGACGGGTGGGAGGGAAATGCCTTGCTTCCCTGCAGCTCTCGGCGCCATGAGCGAGTCCGGCTCGGTCCCCATATGCTCCTGGGGTCAGATCTGGAAGACGGCAGCACCCCTCCATCAGCCTTGGGGTGACTGTGTCCTAACAGCAGAGCAGAGGGGCAAAGGGAGAATTCAGACCTGTGGTCTACAAGCCCACCACTCCCAGGAGGCTCAGCCAGCTCCTCCTGGTGCCACTTTGATGTAGTCCAGAACCCCCCGCGGGGAAATCTCTGCTCTACTCTTATCAGGAGCCGCCCTGATAACAGCACAGGATCCACGCTGCAGGGAGCCAGCGCCGGGTGCCTCTTCCAGCTCTGCCATGCCACCAGAAAGGGATGGTCCCTGCGGCCATCTGGCCTTTGAATAAATAAGTAAGCCAAGACAAGGCTGAAAGCAATGTGCATGAATCCCAGGTGATGCAGCAAGGCAGCACAGAGGAGGAAAAAAGGTGAAGTGGGTCCAAGCCCTGGTGTGCAGCATGAGATGCCAGCAGCCACCAGTCCCCAGGGCACGGCTGTGACATCACCTTCATTTCTGCTTGGTCAAGGCAGATTAGAGCCAAGCACCAAGTACCAAACCAAGCCATCTCCTCCAACCCTGGGCAAGGGAGCCCAGGGCTTCCCTGAAGCCACACGGGTGCTTTCTGCCTGCAGTCGCCTGCTGCAGGCTGGTAATTAAGTCCTCCAGCTCTCCTGACAAAAGGATGCTCCTGCCCCTGGCCCAGTGCCAGCATCTGGCTGGGCACCAGTCCGTGACTGGGCACTGTTGCCCCAGGGAGCACCATGGTCACAGTTATTGCTCTCTGAGGAGCACACAAGCAGCTCTCCCGCTCTCACCAGCTGGCCTGGTGTCTGCACTCAGTGTGACTTTTGTCCCCTCCCTGTCCCACTCCTGTCCCTCTGTGCCATCCAGGCAGCCTGAGGCTGCCCCAGCACAGAGAGAGCTCTAGTCCCAGTGCAGCACTGGGGTGCATCTCCCCTTCCACCAGTTTATCTGGGGGAATAGACATTAAAAAAGGCAAAGGCAGGCAGCAGAAAGTAGAGTTACGGCAGGGCCCTGTCCCACATACATGCCAACGTGGTCCCCTACCCAGGCTTTAAAGCTTTGCCACTTTAGCCCCCAGCTGTGCAGGGGGAGGACACAGCCCTCGGTGCCCCCACTTCTACCCACAGCCATGTCCCATGTTGCTTAGCAAAGGGCCATTCATCACCAGGACTGTGCGGGATGAGAAAGGGTTAACCTGCTGCAGCTGGGCCAGAAATACCATCCAGGACAAAGAGAGACTTGATGTCACCCGCATCCGCCCAGCAAAGAAGAAGGGGCCTTAATCCGATTCCCAAAGAAAATGTGGCTTTTACAGCCCCGCTTGACCAGGCCCTTCCAGCAAGTTTTGCAGCAAGTGTTAAGCCCAGTTTGGGAGGGGACCAGAAAATGGGAAGAGAAATCACTTTTCCACCAGTTTGTGACAAGGGAGAACTGGGTGGAGGCAGCTGGATCCAGGCAGTGTCCCTGCAACAGGACATTGGGGGTCACAAATGTCAGCCTGGCAAGGTCTGATGGCCTCAAAGCTCTCCCAGAGCAACCAGACCTCAGCACCAGTTCCCATGTGATTTATTGGGGACTAGAGAAAGCACCACTGCCAAGTTCCCACCGGGTGATGCTCAGCTGAACCTCACCATAGCCATCACCAATGGCATTGAGGGCACACAGGGAGGGACCCATGAGCATCCCAACATTGCCTGGCATTTTGGAGACCACATCTTGGGATGATACGGCTGAGCCAGCACGAGCTGTAGAGCTTCAGGGTGCTAATGGCAGAGCTCTGCCTCTTCCCTGCAAGGATGAGAACCGAGGGAACAAAGCCAGAGATGCTGCTGGGAAGCAGACGGTGCTCACACCCACTGTGGATATGGATGAACTGTTTCTGCCTTTGTCTCCCAGTCAACACCCGGGCACGCATCCCGTGGTGCTGCATCGCTCCCCACATCACAGCACGGCCCCTGCAGCAAATGGGGTTTGCCAGCCTGGCCCCTCTGCCACGGCTCCTTCCCACCTCCCCAGTCCCACAGATTCCTTGTTACCTTGAAATTCCACATGCCCACTCCTCTTGGGTTTTGGGACAGGCACTCTTAGGATGCCACTGAGCTGTATTTGCAAGATCAACTCTTTCAGTCCAGTTTTGGTTATTACTTTTTAACAAATGAGCTAGCTTCACCATACACTTCTCCACAAAGTGTTGACCAAATTGTAGAGATAAATTAAATAAAAGTCTAGTTGTATGCATACAGAAGGTCACAGCACCCAGGAGAGCCATCCTTCCCTTTCCCAGCCTGGCCTTTCCCACGTACCAGAGCGGAGCTCTGACACATTACCCAAGGATCAGCATTTCCAGCATGAGTTTTGCCCAGCCCCTGTGTAGCTTCGACAGGGCTGGATGCAACATCTGGGCCATACGGAAATCACAGCTTTTAAAACCACAGGCCATAAAAATTCCACCATGCTCAGAGAAGGGAAGTCTGGATTCCCCATGGAGATGTGTCCAGGAACTGCCACTGCCAGGTTATTAGCCACCAAGCCATTAGACCCCGCCACATCTGCATACCTTGAGCCTTGGCTGGCATATACTAACAAGAATATACGTGTTTAATGGCTGTGAGGTCAAACACATTCAACGCACCATCATCAAGCTACCCACAAGCCCCACAGCCACACAGGTATTTTGCTCTCAACGTGGATAATCATGGACTGCAACTACAAAAGCATGGAAGGGGTCACAGCTCCCGCGGCTATCACAGTCCTCCATGTGCTCCGAATGTGTATTTTCTATCCTGACACATCCTTATCCGCAACTGGGATGCCCTTAGAGGAGGGCTGTAAGCAGGGCACACACCCTGGACCTGCTGGATGCTGTATTCTACAGGCTGGCATCACCCTTGGATGGGGCAACGGTGCTTAGGGATTCACATGTAAACACAATTCCGGCTTTTTTTTTTTTTTTTTTACAGAGCGGTGCCTGAGCCACCACTCCTCTCAAAACCAAAGCTCAGTTGAACATTTCCTGCACATGCAAACCTCCCACCACCCAGCCCAGGCCCACCTATCTCGCAGAGGAATTCAGTCAGTCCAATTCAGTCAGACCAATGGTCGTTAGCACCAGGGAACTCAAGACCCTCAGCCAACAGCAGCATAAAATCTTTCCCCAACTGCTCTGCTCCATCTGCCGCACCCAAGTGCGGGAATTCAATAGAATTAAGTAACTTGCTTAACACAAGGGAGATTTAACCCCAAACTTGCCTGGTGCTATAGTAGGATGTTCCTGCACTCCTCTGCTCCACAGGTTCATGCAAGCTCACCCCTGAAAGCAGCAGGAGCAAGCCCAAAGCATTGTGCAGGGCATGTGGCTGCTCATCTCATGGAGAGCTGGACGTCCATGGCTCTGACGAGGAGTTTTGAGGTGAGATGGAGTGACCTGCGATTTATGGAAAGGCAGACACAATGCTCTGTCAGGCCCTAAACTATGACACCTCCAAGATGACCTACATAAACAGCTCGGTGTATGCTGAAAGCCACAGCAAGGGGCAGAAATATCAGCCCTATTTGAGCCCAGCTGCTCTCCTGGCCCTGATCTGCGCTCACAGAGCCAGAGAGAGTCTCGGTCCCAAATACGTCAGCCTAGATCCATCCCGGATGCTTCTTTCCTAAATGAAGTGTGGTCACACCAGGGAAGGATATAAAAAGCCTGGTCTGAAATCCTCTGGCACGAAGCCTTTCCTGCACAGAGGCTGCCTGCGGACAGGACTAGGAGGTCGCAGCGCAGACAGGAGAAGAAGCCCCCTCCCTGGCTGCCTCTGAGGGATGAAAATGTGCCAGGTGACAGCAGGTCACTGAGGCACAAGGGGAAAAGAATCACAGAATCATAGAATTTTTTAGGTTGGAAGAGACCTTCAAGATCGAGTCCAACCACTAACCCAGCACTACCAGGTGCCTTTAAACCAGATCCCTCAGCACCACATCTCTTTGAAACCCCTCCAGGGACAGCCCTTCACAGCCCTTGCCAGCAAGAAATTGTTCCTAATATCCAACCTAACCTCTCCTGGCACACCTAGGGCTGTTTCATCATGTCTTATCACTTGTTACTTGGGAGAAAAGACCGATCTCCACCTGGCTACAACTTCCTTTTAGAGAACCATTGAGAGCCAGAAGGTCTCCCCTGAGCCTCCTTTTCTCCAGGCTCAGCACTCCCAGGTCCCTCAGCTGCTCCTCACAAAACTAGTGCTCTAGACCCTTCCCCAGCTTCACTGCCTGTCTGTGGACACACTCCAGACCCTCAATGTCCTTCTTGGAATAAGGGACGTGAATTTATGAGAATAAAACTGCTCTCGAGTGAAACAGATCACCTGAAAGGAAAACTATGACAAACACGTGCATCAAACCCAGCTTGCCTCCCGATTCCACATGCATTTTTATCTCTGCTACACAACTCTCCAAAGCACGATACCTCCAAGAAATAACAGGCGTTCCCGAGATTCCAATCAGGAAAATAATAAGGTTTTGGTTTTGGTTTTCCTTTGCCCCTTGCAGTAACTGAGCAATACCTGCAGGCACACATGGCACCCAGCACCCTCAACCTTACCGCGCTAAGGCATGGGAGAAAAACCTGAGAAAAACCAGACACTTTGTAAGTGGAGAGAGCTCCCACTGCATCACTGAAACACACAGGCTCCCACTCTCCCACGATCACTGTGCAAATTAATTATTTTTTTAAAAGAAAAGGAGGAGAAAAGGAGGGGAAAAGGAAAAAAAGGAGGGGAAAAGGAAAAAAAGGAGGGGGACCGGACAAAAAAGGAGGGGGA